>JABXWE010034200.1:0-13912 GCA_014611495.1 Limonius californicus
TTGTTTAATCGAATAAAATTTGAGAAACAAAATCAGTGTCTACCAATTGCAAATTACGATACGCATTGTGCAACAAAGACATTTCAAAAACATAGTAATTTGTTAGGAGGAGGATGCATACGAGGGCTCATAGTAGGTAGTTCTGGCTGCGGTAAAACCAATATTATGATAAGTTTATTAGAACATCCTAACGGTTTGCGTTTTGAAAATGTTTATGTATACTCTAAATCTCTTTATCAACCAAAATACGAATACCTCAGGAACCTACTAAAACCCATTAAAGGTATCGGTTATTTTGAATACGCTGATGGAACGCAAATAATTCCTCCTAATAACGCCATGGAAAATTCGGTGATTATTTTCGACGATGTCGTGTGCGACTCTCAAAGTATTATTAGAGATTACTATTGCTTCGGACGCCACAAAAATATTGATTGTTTTTATTTATGCCAAACATATTCATCAATACCCAAGCAGTTGGTGCGGGATAATGCAAATCTTATTGTAATTTTTTAACAAGATCATACCAATTTAAAACATATATATAACGACCACGTAACTGTCGATATGCCATTTGAACAATTTCAGAATATATGTTCATTATGTTGGAAGGATAATTACGGTTTTTGCGTGATATATAAAGATTGCGATTTAAATCTGGGGCGATATAGGTGCGGATTTGATACATACATTATAATATAAATAGACATACCGTTTTTAAATATCAGTATTGGTTTTTCGTTACCCGTTGACGCAAGATGGATCAACAACTACTACAGGAGCTAATTAATGCTAGAAAGGTCGTTAAACAGAAATATAAAAGTTTAAAAGCCGACATTGCGCAAGCCAATTTAAAAATGGAAAAAAAATATAAACCAATTGCCCAACCCTTAAAAGAACTCATATCTAGCATTAAAAGTGAAGGTCTAAAAGTTAAAAATGAACCACTAGAAATAAAAAAACCTCCAAATATTAAAGAATCCACTAGTATGATCAGCACGCCTACACAAACAAAATCATCACTACCACAACCACAATTTTTAGAAACTGAAGTACTTTCAGAGAGTCATCCAGCAATCGACGAGAGTATGTTAGACTTAAGCCTTGAGCAAATGAGGCAAAGTATGCAAGATACAATTAGCGGAGAGGCCTTTCAGGAATATTTAGATCAATACGAAGGATTAGCTAAGGACTATATTGGAGATATGGCAAGAGACACTAGCAACACTTTCGATCACCATTACGGAATCAGGTTGAATCCCGACACCGAAAAATTTGCAATAGGTGACTCAGAAGTAACTTTTAAAGGCCAAAATATTGTCATCCATCCTCCAAACGGCCCATCTTCAGAATACATTGGAACACCCGGTCTGTATGAATTACTATTTAAAAAGGATCCGATTGGTTATAAAGAAAGCGATAGAAAAAATTATGCGGACATTACTAAAAGAACTAACCTGCATAAGAAAAATTACAAAGCTAATGAAGGAATAAGCGGAAATGGTGGAACGAAATATACTAAAGTGGTTCAACATCTATTTTCGAAACCGGCTGGTCCAGCAAGTAGGCCTAGATCAACTCCAATACCTCAACGAATGCGAAAGGGTACTGGGCTATTGGAAGTATCTAGCAAAAGGGTGGAATTTGTTCCTTGGAGGGATCCTAATAAACTCGTGGATAGGCTAAAAATTTTATTTGCTTCTCAGTCGGCCGGGCATACAGGTCACAACAACGAAATTATTTACATCGTCGATGAATTAAAGCGAGCAAAAATTATAAAGTAAATACAAACATGCCAATAGATAAATTTGGGAGGCATCTCCATCAGCATCACTATGATCATAGAACCGGCGGTTTTCCTAAATTATTTCTTGTTGAAAGCATTGCCGGACTACAAACCGAAACAGTAATAACAATTACAGCGCCTAAAATTAACGATCAAGGATACTTCATTCTGTGGGGAGGAGATACTGAGTACATTTGTAACTTCACATCAGCTACAATCGCACGTGTAAACATTTATCCGGGGCAAACTTTAATAAACGTAAATAATGTTCCATATAACAGTAAAACTATAATTGGAATGAAGTTACAAAATGGTGACAAATTGGAATTTAAATTCGACAAAATAAACAAACTTAGCTTATTTTTCGAAGCCGTTCTTAAAATACCCATAATTTTGAATAATACTGCAGTCTAAGTCGGTCTTCATGATGAACAGCTTCATCTTCCCTTCAAAATGAGCAAACTGGAGCACGAGTTAGTTGAACTGGAAGAAAAAGAACCGGATTTATATTACGAGAGTGAAATATGCATTAGATCCGGAGAAATCAACAATAAATCGGGTTTAGCCAAATTTTACAATAAAAACTTTTATACAGTCAACTTACAATTTGGAATTATATTGAACGTATATTTTTCTGAACAGACAATTCTGGGAATCAACAACGTTTGGTACGGACAGGCTTCTCAAGTAATAGGAAAATCTTTGAAATTTGGAGATAAATTACAAATACGTAACAAAATTTTTATAAAGGGATACTATCATACATCGATCCGTATTCATCTTAAAATTCCAATACTGTAATATGGTTGCTAAGAAAACCGTTAAAGAGAACATCATAGATGAACTGCATAAACCTGCTAGAAGAAAATTTAAACGAAGACGCGTTATCATAACTGGTTTAAAAGATTTATTTCAAGCTGATTTAGTGGAAATGATACCATATGCAAAATTCAATAAAGGGTTTCGATATATACTGGTTGTGATTAATACATTTTCAAAATTTGTTTGGGCATATCCGGTAAAACGGAAAACTGGAGCTGAAGTTACTAAAGCAATGAAAAAAGTATTATCTACGCCTAAAAATGTCCCTAGAAACTTACAAACAGATCTAGGTAAAGAATTCTATAATAAAGAATTTCAAGAGCTAATGAAAAAGTACAATATTAATCTCTACAGCACGTATTCCACTTTAAAAAGCAGTATAGTGGAAAGGTGTAATCGAACCCTAAAAAACATGATGTGGAAACATTTTAGTTTGCAGGGTAATTACAGATGGGTCGAGCTTTTACCTAAACTCGTAAAACGGTATAATTCTACAAAGCATGGAACTACGGGATTTCGACCAATAGATGTTACTGTAAAAAATGAGAAAAAAATTCTTAATAGTGCATATAATTACGTAAAAACCGTAGATTCTAATAAATCCAAATTCAAAGTTGGTGATTATGTACGAGTGAGCAAATATCGCGAAGCATTTGAAAAGGGTTACACACCTAATTGGAGCAACGAAATTTTTATAATAACAAAAGTTCGACTTACTAATCCAACAACATATATTCTAAAAGACCAGACCAGTCAGGAAATAAAAGGCGGTTTTTACCATTATGAACTTCAAAAAGCAAAATATCCAGACACGTACTTAGTGGAGCGAGTTCTTAGAAGAAAAGGTGATAAAGTTTTTGTAAAGTGGCTTGGTTTACATAAAAGTCACAATTCATGGATATCTAAGGATAATATTGCATAGCACTTATGTATTTATTATGTATTATACTTTATATTTTATTACCAAACAAAAATAAAACCTCTTTAAGCATTATTACGTTTTTATTTTATAATATATAAAGTGTTTTATTTTACAAGATATGGATTAATATACAAAGCAATCTTAAAATTAATCTACAAAATGATCTTAAAATTACTATATATGAAATATACGAAATATATAATTCCAATAAATTGGAAATATAAACTTTGAAGAAGAAATATAAAGATTGTGACGAGCATGTTTCAGTTGTCGTTGCCTTATAATGTTTCGGGGTCAGAAACAGCTTCCTCCAAACCAACAATCAACTCATTCAGACGCCGGTCGGTAATAGTATGATGACCCCATGGTAAAGTTTTTGTGGATCCTGGTATAAGATAGCGTTTATCGTCATAGGGCGACAACGCAATCTTATTCCTAAGTTCGGTGTACATATTGTGCAAACGTGATTTGAAAACAAACATTTTACAAAAAATAGTCTGCTGCTCTTCAACAACAGACCGATAATTTTCGACGGTTAAACTGTTTTCGATGGCATGTTTTTTAACACCCTTAGCCTTCTTTATTTCGCCATCTACGTTTCTAACAACCTTTACACAATATGATTTTGCACCAGCACCATAAAAACTTTCGATAGGAGCCCCGGCATATTCATCTTTCATCTTACCAACAACTGATAAAGTGCAAGGCATACCATATAAATTTGTTTTATAATTAGAAGTGTCAAATTTATCTATGTGTTCCTTCATGTCATTATAAAAATTTTGAGTAATAATTTCTAATATAAAACTGTCAGTATCTGTATAAAGCAGAGAAACTTGATCGCCATATTTCCGTTTTAAAAAACCGTAAAAGAAATCGTACATTACTGTTTTAGATATGTCTAAAATAGAAAACCCAACATAAACCGGTTTATCATACACTACCGAAATTTTGTTTAATTCGACAGCGACTAAATTTTCTGTAAATACCACTAAATTTTTAAAATTTGTTTTAGCAATCATACTTTCAGCCCCAATTCTATGACCAACTTTTTCCCAGTGACTTACTAATTTAACATCAACTCGTTTATCAACATTTTCCATTGTTTTTCCAAATATGGCATTATTCATACCTTTATACAAATTTTTGTCAAAATCATTTTCAGATTGATTTCTTAATTCAGTGTTCAAATCTATGTATTTCATTAACCATGCTGATTGCGAAAATTTTAATATCCTATAAATTCTTGTCAAAATCAAGCCATATTCCAAACATTGTTTTAAATTTCTGTAATGAATTACATATTTCGTTTTATCAAATAAATTTGGAATTAATTTTTTACTTCGAAATTTTCCGACCGGTGGAGTAAGGAGCTCCGGACAAAAAGGGAAATCAGAGTGTTGGTCATGTAGATTTTCCGGATAATGCAAGTCCACTTCTAAAATATAACCCTCGTCAGAATCATCCAAAACATTAAAAACATTAAAATTTTGTACTTCCTCATCATTAAGCCAAATAAAATTGCTTTGTGGAAGTTTCTGACGCATTGCAAAACCATACAAATTGGTAGCATCTAAGTATGTTATAAACGAATTGGGTTTCTGAGGATCGAAATTTGGTACTAACGGATTATTTGCAATAGCTTTTCTACCCACACAGATACTTACCCCTCCGCGAATTCCGCGTCTGAGGAAATGAAGCATATCCATATCTGTTAGCAATTCCAAATTTACAGATGTGTACTTTAACATTGCGTCCCAAGTTAAACCGGGACAAGTAAAGTATTGTGCTGAATCTAATTTGTATTGTTTTAAACACAGGGATCTGAAATTCTCAAACACGTCAGCCAAAAGTAAAACATCAGATGTCAAATAAATATCTGAATAATGACCTAAAGTTTTACACTTAAATAAATTCCACACATGTTTTGCACGTCTGTAAAGTTTTCTAGTAACGTGTTTCCCATTTAAAGTATCGTAAAATTGATCAATAGTGGGCAACGTTCGTTGATTTAATTTATCCAAAGAATCCACGTATGAATACGGAAACACGCCTTTCTGCCTCATAAATTTAAATTTCGCAGGTTCGTCGAAGTACTTTTTTACTTCAACGCATTGATCATCAGTTAAATTTTGGGCTAATTTATCCAAAGAAGAATTTAAAAACCGAAAACTATCTAAAAATCGTATGCGTAAAACTACATTTTGCGGTCTGCCATTGGGAAGGAGAATCTGATCTACCACTATATGTTTACTAAAGGAAACATATTTTTCCTTATTTTGAGGGATTACGTCAATTTTTTCTCTTTGTAGTGCCAAATGTTTAATAAATAAATGAGAATCATAACCCGATAAATTATGAAAAAACACTGGGACGAAATTTGGAAGAATATAATTTAGGTTACAAACCGAATGAGCTGCTCCTCTGAATGCCCCAGATAAATGGCAATGATCAGCAACTTTCCCATTATCATCGTCATCAAATGACCGTTCACAAATATGACAAATAGTTGCATCTTGAAAATTTTGAACTTCTTGATCGGTTAAATCATTCATCGGTTTTATAATTTTCAAATGATTCTCATATAAATTTCTAATATCTTTTTCTAAAGAATTATTAAAAACTGCAGCAACATCATTACCCCGATAGATTTTGAATTTGGAAAGTTGATCGTCATATGAACATTTAATGTAATAAGCGAACGAATGAGGTTGATGCTCACATGTAGTTATAGTATAGGGTTTTTCAGGATCAGACTCCGCGGTAGCAATAGGTTTCAAAATAGATTCAAAATCGGCATAAACCACAAAAGGTACTTTCATTTGCTTGCGATAATTATTAAATTTCAAAATATTTCCAGGCACAGACTTTCCGAAAAAATCTAACACTAGATCAGTAGTTGGTAATTTTGTATATACATAATTGCAATCATAACGGGAATGTTGTAAAAGCTGCTCCTGAGTTGAAAAATAATTCAAGCAGCCGTCGCAAAAATGTATTGCGCCATGTCGATTAGTAATTTGAGCCGAAAGTAGTCTAGAGAAATTTTTAATCCAACAATAATGAGCCTCGACATCGTTCGCAATTAATAATAAATTTGCATGTTTTTGTTTTTTTATTACTTGTGTAGTACAGTGGGCCTACTACTTCATACTTAACAATATTGCCAATTCTAATTTCTTCCAAACCATAAACGTTAACCGAAATATTATTTTGCTTTTCAAATTTACTAATTTGGGAAAGTTTCATAGGGAATTGCAAACCTGCATAGTTCGCAACGTTTAAACAATCCCCGTACGAAGACGTTCTATGAATAGAGCCACTTGGTTCAACAAAAGCTGCCGCAATCGCCCAAGCAAAACACAATTGATCAGAATTTTGAATATTTACGACGGCTTTTTTATCCGAAATTTGTTTAGGAAGAGGGATATAGGATGAAGCTCTTATAGGATTGTATTTGTTAATATTAAGTTCCAAAAATAAAATTTTTTCCAGAGCCCATCCTGAATCCCTCTCCTGAAACTCGGACAGCTTCGAGTCTAGTACGTCTGTAAAACGATCAAATAAATCATTTAAATTGGTACCATAGGTAACAACTTCATTTCGCGTATTAAATGATTTGATATCTCTAATGTTTTTAGATTCCAAAACAAAAAGACCGAAAAGTTCAACATTTACTTTAATATTAACAAATATCTGTAATTTTGCTCGAATTAATTTCACAACTTTCTGACTAATCGATTCCATAAATTTACGAAGATTTATTTCATCGTTTTGACAGTTAATTTTATATGTGACTATACGAGCCTTGAATGCTGATCGCAAGACAACGACATCCGCATAATCTGTTTGATTTTGAAAGCTCCTTTTGTGCTGAGCGCTCCTAACATGTCCAGAATAAAATCGTCGTGGAACATGCTCATCACACTCGATGCAGTATGTAGTTGTAGACGTTGAAGGAATAGATGTCGAAGGAGTAGACGATGATGAAGATGCTGGAATGTAAAATAGCACTATAACACATTACAAAATTATACAATATAATTAGTTATACCTTGGGGATATGTAGTTGCAGATGTCGAAGGAGTAGCTGTCGAAGGAGTAGGCGATGAATTGATTAATGCTGGAATATAAAAATAGCATTATAACACATTACAAGATCATACAATATAATTAGTTATACCTTGGGGATTTTTTTGGCTCATTCTAGCCCTCTTTGGGGCACTGCCAGAAGAAACCATCGCGGTACCCCGTGAAGTGGCTGAAATTATTAATGCTTTTATTATTTATACGTTATTAATGATAAACTTTTTAACCTACCGACTGACGATTGGTCATTGGTTTGAGGTCGACAACCTTTACGGCGATGGCGGATCAAGTTGTCAACTCTGGAGAAGGCCTGTTGGCAAACTTGGCAAATGTAATGCATTACTGGTTTAAAATTTAATCAAAGGTTCTTAGCTTTCGCAGAAAAGAGTGCCTCTCAGCATTACACGGTTGGAACGTCGAGTACGTGGGCACAACATCCAACCAGGAAAGGATCGTGGGACGTGTTGTGATTAGTAAAGGACGGGTCGAAAATTAGAAAGCCTTCAGAGAGGTAGGCGGTTCCTCAAATCGCGCTGCTTTTGCAGCACCATGATCAAATTCTGCTTCTTGCGAACGAGGTAGTTGCAATCCGTCACTTCTATCAGAATTTGATCATTGAGCTGCCGTATCCTGGCCTGAAAATCTTTAACATTACCCCTGAACATTCCTGCACCAAAGGCTTGTTCCAGGCGCGTACGCGCTTTACAAGCACGGTTGTAACGCGCCTGCGTCCTATTTAAATTCGCCCTGGTGGTTCGAACCTTCTCCTCCGTAACCGTTCTTATGGCATCCATCTCAGCAGCACGATTTGCGAAACCATCCAGCACGGCAACATTCTCCTCTGAAAAGTAATCATCATCTCCCCATCCCGACGATCCAACCTCATTGTCGTCGGATTGGGAAGATGTAGGCGGAACAACATTTTGACTGGAAACTTGAGTGTTTATAATATTTTCATTAAATTCATTAAATACATCATCATTATCCCAATCTAAAACTTTTGGAATATTAGCGGAACTTGATGGAACAGGGTTATTAGATTGAGATGAGAATAATGCATTTAACGATATTTCAATTGCGTCAAAATCTGAGTCATTAACCCTATCTAATCTAGCCACATGATCAAATAGGGATACGTCTTGTAGGCGTGTCACAACGTCGGACAGTGAGGGATCCTGCTGCATAGGGACAACCTCATCCTCCGCCTCAGGTTGGAAAGGATCGGGAGAGTAGAAGTCTATGGCTGGAGCGCTCTCATCAGCTTCCTCATAGAGTTGCTCCGCAGCTTTATCCCAAGCACTAGGAGTTACTGGGCTCAAGAGGTTATTAAATTCTGGGGTTGAGCATTTCCCAAGGTACTGTGTGATATTGTTCAAATCCGCAAATTGACTAACATCCCCACTCCCCGAAATAGAGAAATGCTTAAAGGAACTTGGTCCTGCAGGCGTAGGAAGCACTTCCGCACCAGCTCCATATGCTAAAGAAGCATTTCCTACAGCTGCAGGCCCTGAAATTTCTAAATCATTTTTGAAAACCGAAACACCATGTTGTAGGAGACGCTGTAACAAAGGCGCCTCAGATTCTTCGAAGGATTCCTCAACAACATTTTCCATTTGAACGGGAGCAATTCGTTCAAATGCAGCATGCGCTGATTCCTCAACGACATTTTCCGTTTGAATAGGAGCAATTCTTTCAAACGCAACATGTGTTGACACAATCTCTTCTTCCTCCGAAGAAACATAAACAATACTAATAGTTTCGTCGGAAGATGAACAAGAATCATCTTCCGAAGAAATCACAATTTTAGCAGGATTAGAACTATTTTCTGAAGCACCTACGTTAGAAGGTCTAACTACAACATTAGACAAAATTTTGACTTTACCTTTAGCAACAGAAGATGAATTAGGATCGGCCGCGGACGAAAAGAAGTTACACACCCTTTTCTGTTTTGAATCTGCAGCAGCATACCTAAAAGACCTCGACGGTTGAACACACCCACTACCGCACGAAACGCACTTAGAAGTTGAAGCACTTGAAGCACTTGAATTCACGAACTGCGCATGCGCAGAATTCATATTAAAACACTAAAGTGAAGTGGCACTATGTAGGTCAGTCTCTCAGTTTTATTGAAAAGAGAAAGTAGGTCACGAACTGCGCATGCGCAAGCCGAGGGTGGTGGCGGTTATGGAGGGGTTTCGTATGGAGGGGTTTCGTATGGACAAACTGCTTCTGGTCGGTGAGGGGAGAGGGTGAGGGGAGAGGGTGAGGGAGTTTCAAGGCCCCCCAAGCAACAATAATGGGGTCTACCGGAGCCAGTCCAACGATGGGAAAAATTGCATAAAATGCCTAAAATGGAAAATGTTTGCGCATGCGCACATCGACGATATACTGTATAAATACGATTAAACATTTTTTAATTTCATTAGTTAACAGCTTACAAGTAAACAGTACAGTACAGTACAATGCTTTTTTTTTATTATTTAAACTATGGTTGTTTCGGCATTTTTAATGGTTGTGTAAATTATCAGAATTGGACTAACGTCTATAATCTTCTACCGCATCTTAGTACTACATACGCATTTATTTTCCCGGACCGCGAGCATTATTTAAATATAATATTAAAAAATTTTTTTCACGGTAGGTGTGGGTTATTTACATATAACCACGGAAAACTTTATATCGCGGAACCAGAAGAGATAATAATTTTGGAAGAACCATGCACAGAATTAGATATAATAGTAAGTAACATTTTGGATCTCTTTGATGGGGACACCGTAATTTTAGAAATTGGACACAATGACGTTGCTAGACTTTCGGATATTGATGAAACTGACTAAATTCTGTAACAATATTTATAAAAATTTTTAATGTCTTCCTAAACTTTTTGCTTGCAATCATCAAAATTCTAAATTTTTGCTATCATCAAAATTAACATGCATAGAAGCGTAGAAGATTATACTCCCAAATTATGAATAAAAATTTTTAATGTCTTCCTAAAATTTTGCTATCATCAAAATTCTAAAATTTTAATATCATCAAATTAACATGTGTGGCAGAGATTATACCCCATACAAATTACGAATTTTCTCATGGGGCTGTTAACAAGAAATACTGATGGTAAATCCCAGCAGTACGTCCATTACCATTAGAAAATACCGCCTCTGAAGCAAGCATTATCAAAAATCGCTTCAGGACGACTCCGCTAAGCAGAAGCACTCCAAGGGTGACAGTGATAAGAACAATGTTTCCCATTCAATTCCACCTCTGAAGCAAGCATTATCGGAAAATCGCTTCAGGACGACTCCGCTAAGCAGAAGCATTCCAAGGGTGACAGTGATAAGAACAATGTTTCCCATTCAATTCCACCTCTGAAGCAAACATTATCGGAAAATCGCTTCAGGACGACTCAGCTAAGCAGAAGCACTCCAAGGGTGACAGTGACAAGAACATTGTTTCCTATTCATTTTCAATACATTTCCAACGTATGTAACAGAAAGTAACTGACAACAAATTTGCTACTTCTGAAATGCCTGTAGAGCGCATTTATTTACTATATTTTTCGCATCGTGTTTTATTTCTATTAATAAGTTTAAATTTGTTTAAATAAATACTTTTATCATTATACATCATGGTATGTGTTTTATTTCTATTAATACGTTTAAATTTGTTTAAATAAATACTTTTTATTATACATCATGGCCTGTGTTCTATTTCTATTAATAAGTTTGACCTTAACATTATATATTAATAGCCTGACCATAATATTTTAAAGTGGTCTGACCTTGACGCAAGTGACCATGACATTAAAATAGACTAACCTTGAAAGTGGTTGGTGGGGGGTGACCTCGGGAGGCTCCAGAACTCTCGTTCTTCCTCTACTCACAGTGCTAACGACCTGTTCGTTCCCAAATCTTCACGAAGGATTTCAAAAACAGATGTTTCTAAACACCTGCTTCTCTGCAATAACTGAAACTGTTACTCGGCAATCAGTCAATACCAAATCTTCAACGTTCTTTATGGCTTCCCGTGTTCGCGCTTCAAGAGGCCTTTCGCACTTTGGGTCATCCTGAAAGGACTCCCTGCCGCATGTGAAGTGCTTACACCAAAATTTAACTTGAAAATACGACGGGCTGTTTTCCCCATACACAGTCACCATTCTCTCATGGATATTCTTTGGATTATTGTCTTTCTATAAAAATTTTTGCACCTCTAACGCTATACAGAAATGGCAAATCTTAACCGAGTTGTATCATACTTGGAGGATACACTCTCAAATGTCACAGAGACTTGACATAATAAAATTATCAGTATAGCATTGTGTTTCCTCCCTTCGTAAATAATGACAATTACCAAATGTTAAACTCGATATTTTCAAAAATTCCTGAATAACTTCAATGACAAGATTTGTTAATTAAATAAATCTGAACGCCATTTAGACCTCTATGATAGCAGTTAACACAAACGCTTAGTACACTTTCCCAAAAATATGTTTTTGAAAATTGCAGAAATATTGAAACACTCTATTTTTACAATTGTTTTATTCTCAAAAATGTTTATATTATATAAATATTCATAGTCAAAACACGATCGCCTGTTATTGTATTTCAAATTATATGGACTAATATTTATGGCATCGACCTTAATTGTTCAGTTTAGCGAGAAAAAAGTATTCTACTTATCTGAGGGGTTTTAAAAGAACGTAAGGACGATGAAGATATCCCTAATTTTTATCTATTATTTTCTACTTTTAGAAACGTAACGCCCTTCTTATACCTGCGATATCTAATAATAAAAGTAAAGGCTTGTAATATATGTATAAGGCAAAAGTGTGCTAAATTACTTGACAAGCAAAGGTATCTGACAAATATAACTTTTTTCTGCCGTTTAATGCCGTTATACTTATAGTTTTGCGAGCAGGTTAGAAGCCCAGAAAATGGGTTGCGAACATTTTTCCCCGAGCAATCGGCATTCGAGTAATCGGTGGTGAGCAAACAGTGGCGAGCAAACGTCGCCGCGCAGAAAGTGGCGAGCAACTGACCTAGAACAAGAAATATCCAACTATTTTTTACAACTCGATTTAATATAATAGAACTGTTGTTTGTATTTTCTTCATATGTTTCCTTTTCCTAAAAGTTGAGTTTTCAATAAGTTGAATATTCTTTTCGTCTACTTAAAAAGAAATTTGATTATATTTCATGATAATTGTGTTACCTGGTTAAATTCCATTTTGTATATTCTTCCAGGTCAAAAACCGATACTTGCTCTGTAATCTCGAATTTTTCCAGCTGTTACGTAACTAAGGTAAAGGAAAAAATACATTCTATATGTCATATGTATACAGGGTGGTGAAAAAATAGGTGTCAGATTAATGACAACAAGACAGTAAGAAAAGCTCATACGACCATTCGTCCCCACATTCTTAGCTTACAAAGTACATCAATTTATATTATTATATTTATATTTATAATAATATTAACGCATACGACTGTGTTGATATACTGAGAAAAACAATTGTTGGGTTGTACCTTGTAAACTAGCCGTTTGCGGGCTAATTTTCGTATGAACTTCTCTTATCGGACAACATTTAGCAGGCCACAACGAAGTGTTTTTGGGCATAAGTTTATTTGAACTACTCGTTACTAAATTTATGACACCTATTTTTTCATTGAATAAACAAGTTAAACCCATGGGTTACAACCCATACGTTCAGATTAACGAAGAAGTTGGACGGTTAGACACATCCTATGCAGATGCGATGCTGCCGGTCGACGCAGACAACATTCTCGGGAAAGAGACTAGCACACCTACCGAAATAAGGGACTTGAATCTCAAAGACATCCTCAGGTTTTTCAATAGCCTTCAACTTCTCTAACAAGCGCAAGGGCTTGTAAGTTACAATAGTACCACTAAGGATAGCAGTGACGAAAGGCATGAAATACAGAAACAATATATAGATGATTTAGATCAACTCAGATGGGGTGAAATTTTGTTTGTTTAATTTATTAGTCATTAGCCACTGATTTGCCGGCCTCGGTGGTCTAGTGGTTAGCACATTTGCCTTTAGATCCGAGGGACGCGGGATCGAACCTGGCTGAGGTCGGCGAGATTTTCCTAGCGGGGAAAAATCTGAAAATGCGCCTTCTGTCGGATAAGAAGTAAAGCCGTAGGTCCCGTGCCACTGCGATGTGTGACACGTTAAAAATCACTACTGGAGTTGGAATTACCCCAGATAGGCAAAATTCTTAGTCAGGGTGTACAATGGGCCATATGGCCTAAGTGCATAGAGATGCTTG
>JABXWE010034204.1:0-11014 GCA_014611495.1 Limonius californicus
CAGCAGATTATTCAGCTAAATTTTTATACCTGCACCTCAGATTTTACTGTTTTACTTCGACCTTTACGAAGCTGTTTCCATTGACGAGGTCTGTCAACTCCGGGCCCATCTTTTTGACGGTCTTCCTACTTTTCCCCCTTCCTTGCGGCCTCTGATCTCAATAGTTTATTATTTTGCTTTCGCTCTACGTGTTGGTTCCGCTGTTTCCTTGTATGAAGTTGAAGACATCTTGTATTATACATTCTGTTAGGAACGTTTTTGTTAAAACGTTTTTATTCAACTCGCAAACAAGAATGTTTCAAAGAAATCAAGCTTCCCATATTTGTTGTATACTTATCGTAAGGTTAGAGTGTTGAAAATGAGCCGTGCATGGACCATTGACAGACGAGGGTCAAAAATAAGCGACACCACATATGGAAACATGAAAAAGAAAAACACTCGCCAATCTGTTGCTGTTATTAAGTACTGTAGTAGAACTCACCGGGGGCTCCATCCCTTTCACTCCGTTGAACGGGCAGTTTACTGGTAACCCTTGGATCGAATATTTAACCCTTTGATTGGTCCGCTCAGGGGATTGTTAACTTCCACGTCATTGTCCATTAGATAATTACTTCTGTTTTAATACCATTTGAAAACTTGAAAACCAGTAGCACTGATGCACTCTCGAAAGAGTCAATAGGGGAGGAGTACCCTCCACCTATGTCTCTGTGACACATGTTGAATTGCTTAGAACGTATATGTCACAGGATTTTTTGGAGTCTACTGCCCCAATTTGCAATTCTGTGCACCCTAAGGTGCCAATATGGGAGGAATACCATCCACCTATGTCTCTATGACAACCGTGCGAACTGCCAACACGAAACATGTAACACAGGATTCTGGAGACTACTGCCCCGGCTTGCAATTCCTTAAAACCCCGTGGCCAGCCACACTTGTACGAGCTTTCAATATCACCTGGCCAAACTCCGAGAGCTCTCAATCACAACAATACTCATATAATGAGCAATACTGATCAGTAATCACACTTTATTTAATTACATACCATTACATACCAGAATGTGTGTGGTGGTAGCTCAGTTGGTAGAGCGCTCGCTTTCTGAATAAAACGTCGATTCTGGCTTGGGTTCGAAACCTAAGCAGAACTATGCAGATTTAGAAAAATCTTGTCTGCAACCCACCACACACAATTTCCCAATTCGGCTTGCAACCGTGGGATCTTAATGCTAAAAACCTTCTCTGGAATTTCTGTCGTTCGGATTCGACGTTAAACTGTAGGTCCCGCGTGTTTCTGCCTTAGCGCTGAGGAGAAACACGTGGCAGAGAAGAGGCCGATGCCCAGCAGTGGGACGGAAAGGCTGTTGTTGATGATGACATACCAGAATATGCAATCACTAGCGCACTACATTAACTACAATAAGTAACTACGAGGGTTGGAACTTTAATAGTGGCAGCACTTCTGTAGAGACGACATGCAACGGAACCAAATAATGTCGCTTATACCACACATTAGTTACATACCATACCTACCTTTTACCTCAGAGCAAATGGACTCTTCCTTCCCACATCACGCGCATGCGCATTGACGAGAAGAACAGAACCACGTGTTAGCTGACGGTCTAATGTAGTGTTGTCACGATATTTTCGAAAGGGGAACAACGGAGTTGGATAAAGATTAAATGTGCCAGAGGTCGTACAGCACGACAGTGTCATCAAGGTCTTAAAGAGGCTTGCGGGGAATTTGCATTGCCTTAGAGAACAGTGGCAAGGTGGCTAAAAGCCTTCAACGAGGGACGACAAAATGTGGCAGACATGCGTCGGCCAGGTCGTCCTAGTGTCAGTGAAGAAGAAGTGTATACTTTTGCCGCTTTACTGGACAGTGATTGACGCCATACGATTCGTGAGCTGGCCCGAGAGACAGGATTAACGCATACGAATGTACTTCACATTCTGAAGGAACGCCTGGGCATGAGAAAAAATGCATCACTATGGGTTCCGCATGATATGACGGAAATGCAGAAATAGCTACGATACGACGCTGCTCGCCACCTCGAGTGCTATGAGCGCGAAGGAGAGGCTTTCTTAGGCCGTATCATTACGCTGGGTGAGACATGGGCCAAATCGTACGAGACACAACTGACACGCCAATCGAACGAATGGCGTGATTACGGGTCACCACGAAAATCGAAAGTTCATCAGAATCCCAGCAATGTGAAAGTTGTGATGATTCTCGTGTACGACTGTGATGGTGTTATCCTAACGCATACCGTTCCTCCACAGTAGACCGTCAATGCGCAGTACTACTGTTCATTTTTGGAACACAACCTGTGACCATCTTTGAGAAAGAAGCGGCAACACTTTCTGCAGAACCCACCCATCATTTTGCAGGACAATGCTCGGCCGCATGCAGCGCAAGCTGTGGCTGATTTGTTCGAACGATGGAGCTGGGAAGTGCTCTACCATCCACCATACTCCCCTACTCCCCGGACTTAAGCCCTTGTGACTTTGACTTGATTCATAAGATGAAGGAACCACTTCGTGGCATTCGCTTCAGAACTGTTCCAGAGACTCTTCAGCCAGTAGACCGCTCCATTCGAACTATCAACACAACAGGCGCTGCAAAAGTATCCTACGACTTCCATATCGCTGGCAACAGGTCGTACACAATGCTGGTGACTACTTTGAAGGACAGTACAACTTGGTAACACGTATCTCTTTTGTATCAGTTGCAAATAAATAGTTGCCACTATTAAAGTTCCAACCCTCGTAGCTACACGCATAACACATGCAACCCCAACAATATGCCAAAACCATCTCTGCCGTCACCCATGGGCTTTTCTTCTGTCCGCCCCTTTACTTCAAACCTCTGCTCCGTATTTTCACCCCCTCCAGGCCAAGAATGCGACCCTAGAATTCTCAATTAGTTACGCACACATGGCAAATGTGGATTTCATTTAGATATCGTTACACTTTAAAGGAACAGTTTACATTTATTTATTTGCAATACCAAAATATATACAGTTTATAACCAAATTAAATGTTTTGTTTAGAAGTTTCCGTCCTAGTTTCGGCTGCATATGTTATGACTAGCTGTGTTACACTTTTACACATGTTTACTTTATTTTTCACCCTCATAACTTATTTTTCAAAATGTATCTTCTAAGTAGCCGAATATTCTAGCGGCTTTAAATGTTTGTCGTTGGACCTCCTTAACCAAATATGGCTACTTCCAGATAAGTAAAGGACATGATCTGCTCTACAACCATTGCTTGTATTTCTAACTTCCATTTTAAGGGGAATTTGGAAATTGTTATACATTTTGATCTTTCTTTAGATACTTTCATGTTCCACTTTGCGGTTACAACCATTTGTAATATTAACCATTGAAGGATATCTTCATTATTAACTATTGAAGCTATGTCATCAGCATAGCATGCTATATTTAGGTTAGACGTACTCATTTTGTGTCCTTCTGCTGATTTTATTTTGTCTGGAACCATGTTGAATAATATGGGATTGAGAGAAGCTCCTTGTCTAAATCCTTCTGTGATTTGAATTTCTTTGGTGAATTCATTCTGTATTTATATTTCTTCCTCTTCTACTACATCTGTACAGGCAGCTTGCCTGATTTAAACTGTTTATGATCGTTATATGGAGTTTCTCCATATCTTTCTCGGTTGGTCTACGCTCCTCGTTCCAGTCATGGATCTGTCTCTCGCTACTTTGACCAGTCTTTGATTGTTCATTCTTTATAAATGTTTGTCCCATTCGCTTCTTTTATTATCATGTATTCGTTTATGGGAGTGATGTTACATGTCTGTCGGATGTTTACGTTGCTGATTCTGTATTTTCTGGTTCAGTTGGTTATTCTTCTTAGGGTTCTCATTTCGCTCACTTCTGCTATACATTTTGTGTAAGCTGTATCCGGTCTAGTTTCTGCCGGTATGTAATGCTAGGTCTACTCACAGTTTTACACATTTTTGCCTTGGTAGCAATATTGATTTTTCGATATTATATCATTAAGGCAACCGGATATTGTAATGGTTTTGTTGACTTGTTCTCTGCCCTCTCTTTCTTGTAGTTCTTGGCAGGTTATCGATACTTAAATATTTTATACAGGACACTTGTTCTACCGTTCGACCATTGTTAACTAACTTGCAGCTAATTGGTTCACTTAAGGTCACCATTGATTTTGTTTTGGCTGTAGAGATGACCATAATGTAGGTTGCTGCTGTTTCCTTGAACTGGAGTAGGAGTTGTTGTAAGTCGTTTTCATCTTCAACGACCAACATCGCGTCGTCAGTGTAGCATACAATTTGTCTTCCTTCTCCATTCTATAAACCCCGCTTGTCCTTTACACTGTTTATAATCTTGTTTATCACTATATTGCACAAAAGATCACTCAATGATTGCCCTTGTCGTACATTTTAGTTCTATTATTAATATATATGTGCTTTACTTTTTTCTTCCACAGTATATTGTTTCATAGAATTCTGTTTAATGCTTTGCATCAATCAGCAAAACAGCCAAAAAGGTTTATAGTATTCTATAGATTATTCACCTATCTGTCTGAGTGTTAATATTGCGTTAGTTGTTGACCTACTTGTTCTAAATCGATCTGTTCTTCGTTAAGATCTGTATAGTTATTTTGTTTTTGTACAATTATTCTTGTCGTAATTTTGTGTACTAGGGTCCATCCCCGGCGCTTTTGGAATTTTGAAAGACTCAGTGCTTGTTTAATGTTTTTTTTTTATTACTTCCATGTCTGTTTCTACTCTATTCAGGATATTTCGTAGTGTACTTTCTTTTGAGAAGTAACACTGCCATTCTTCTTTGATAATTTTATTGTTGTAGTACAGTTCATTCGCTTTTCTTTTTCTATTAAAAAAATTATTTATACTTCTGTTTGTGACCTGGTTAGATTCCTTTCCATATTTTGTGTAAAATCCTTCCAATATATATTCTTATTTTATTAGTCTCATTTTTATGTTGTTTCTATTTTTCATTTGTTTGTATTAATTCTGAGCTTGTTTGGTGGTGGTTATATATATTGTATGCAATTTTCTTTTCTTAAATTATAGTTCTATTTCTAGTTTAAATCACGGTGTCTTGTTCTGTACTATTTTGGTTCGTGTTTCCCTTTCACCGCTCGCCCTTTCTGTATGTTTGCTTTTAATAATTTGTTCCAGGCTTCTATATGGTCTTTGTCCGATATCTTTTCACTTGGTATCGCTTTACTTAATCTATTTGCATATAGAATTCTTGTACTTTTTTTTCTCAGATTTTCAATATTGAGTTTTTTTCTATAGCCTCCGTTGTTTCTTATTTCTTTATCTGAGTTAATATTAGCCTTAATATACAACTGACCCATTTATGGTCACTTCCAACATACATATACACTTTCTGAGATATAAAATGGTAAAATTTTGAAAAATTACATGTTGATGTTGGTTCCCAGGTTAAAGAGGCCCAGCTTTAAAGAAAAAATTCATACCGTTGTGTATATAGCATTGTCAAACTCTTACCACATTCAATCATAGTATATAGATTTCTGAAACCTTCTATAAACCTTGTTTATGTCTGAGAAACACTTCAATTTAAATTTTTTTTTGTTATAAAAGATATTTAAATGCTTGCTTGCTTTATTATTTTAGCATTGTGGGCAGTGGTATTGAGTTTGGCATGTAAGGCGGAATGTTAGAGCACCCGTATCCTTACTCTTATACCAGGTTGTCCCGTGCCAAATTCACGAATGTGGTGATGTGGTGGGCATCACGCATCCGACAACCTCATTATTTCCCTTGTTAATTCGAACGCAAGCATCCAGTTATTTAAAGGCATCTAATCGGAGATTTGTACACCTGACCTTCCACATCGAATGCCAGTGCTCTAACCACTGGGTCACGCTGGCTCTAAAACAAGACCTAAACTTTAATCCCAACGGCTACAAATACCGATTTTAGAGACCACGTTATAATTTATTTCAAAAGTTTAAATGCTTAAAATCTTACTAGATAGAATCAAGAATTACAGTTTGTCCTATTTTCTTTTATATTTGTGTTTATAACTTTAGTACTATATTTTGTATGGAATTTAATGGGGTAATTACATTTTTCGTATGTTTGAGATACAGAAGTCAGTATTTTTAGTTCATACTTAAACAATCTATAATATGTACTCGAATAATAAATATTTAAATAACGAAAACGTCACTCATTAAATCGGAATATTTGGTACGATATTATTTCTTACAAATCAAAATACAGTTTAATAAGTGAAAATAGATACTCGTTGTTGTAGGTATATATTTTTAAAGTATTTTAAGTATTACAATAGCCAACAATCTGCTAAAACCAAAACAATCGAATAAAACAAGCAAACGTAATTACAATTTATTAAATGCACCTACTTAGCAATTAAAATAACAAATTAAAAAAGTAAATAAAAATATTAATCACCGCAATCTTATAATTGAGAAATTAATTTAACCCAAAATACTATCGAACACCTTGCAATTATAAATATTTGCTTGATTCTATAGACCTTGTGTACATGCAATTTTTAACTGTCTAACTGCTTTAGATTGGACGATTGTGCTGGCCACGATATCGGTCCTCTTATTACAGAAAATCTAAGTTGGAATTGTATGTATGTACTCCATCATGCTGAAAGCACAAATATTGCAGATTTGCTGGGGAAATCCAGGTTAGCATAATTTTAAAATAAGTTTCAAGAACATTCACATAGTATGGGTAGATACATTTTCAGATAGATACGATTCAGTTAGTCTGTAGTTTAAAACGCCGCACTAAGCGTTATACTGAAGCTGCTCAATATTATTCATCCTGATTTTACATATCATTACCGTAGGCGATATGGCTTTTTGATGCGGCATTTTAAAATAAAATTATCGCTTTAAAAATATACAAGTATGAAATTGGTACACCTGTTAGAAACGGATGATGGAAGCAGTATACAAAATTGGAAGGTTATCAGAGGTTTGTAAATTAAATAATGAGACTGGCAGCGTAGCGTTCGATCTGGCAACACTGGGGACGCGGGAGTGGAAGAGGCGGCAGGTGAACATGTGATACGTCTGCGGTACGAGTTTGAACGCTCTAGAGTCATTTGGTTGTCCATAGCGATTTTTTTCGTGAAACAGTTTTTTCTAGTGCGTTCTGAAAATGAGTGACATCAATTTCAAGCAACGGTTTTGCTTCAGACTTGGGCACGGTGCAACGGAAACTTTTGCAAAACTTCGGCAGGCCTGCGGAGACAGCGTTTTGTCAAGGGCCCAGGTTGTTCGGTGGTTTAAGGCATTTGCAGGAAGAGAGTCGATTGAAGATGAAACTCGCAGCGGAAGGCCTTCATTTTCAAGAGCCGATGAAAATGTCGACAGGTCCGGGATCTTGTGCGTTCAGATCGTCGGTTGACAGTCAGAATGGTCGGGGAAGAGTTGAGTTTGACTCACACCACCGTTCATCAGATTTTGACCAATAAGTTGGGGATGAGAACAATCTGCGCAAAAATGGTTCCGAATGGTACCTTTCGCAAGACCAAAAAGGCATCAGGAAAGGTGCCTTGATTTTTTGGATTCGATTGAATATGATCCTCATTGTCTGGAACGTATCACTACTGGTGATGAGTTTTGGGTGTTTGAGTATGAACCGGAAATCAAGCGCTAGAGCATGGAATGGCTCACTTCAACCTCTCCAAGATCAAAAAAGCAAGAATGGTCAAGTCGAAGATCAAATGCATGCTGATTTGCTTTTCTGATAGTCAGAGAATCGTTCACAAAGAGTTTGTGCCTCAAGACCAAAGGGTTAATCAAAACTTTTACAGAGAGATTCTTGAAAGACTTCGAAAAAGGGTTATGCGTGTGAGACCAAACAGGACAACTGAGTATTGCATTATGGCAATGCGCCTTGTCACACAGCAATTTGTAGCTGTAGCTCCTCAGCCTCCTTATTCGCCCGACTTGAATACTTGTGACTTTTTCCTCTTCCTGAGACTGAAAAATCGCCTCAAGGGACGTCATTTTCGAACACTGTAACACATTCAAACGGTTGTAACCGGCCAGCTGAAAGCTATTCGTTAGAACAGCCCATTTAGCCTCTACGTTGCGCAATGTCATTATTTGTTATAATACTGATATTCCGCAAGCTGGGTTTTTAAATTATTTTAAAAATTCATTTTAACTAAGCAAATAAACGCACTCGCGACTTTTAATAGCAAAAAAATATTTATGATACATACGGGGTTTACTAGCTACTGCTATACAATCTGTCCAACAAATAATATTTCATATACGAGAGATATCAAGCTGATCGGGTTTAGCAGGCTCACTCTGTATACTAATGTATTACTGTGTTGTGATTTTCTTGGTAATTGGAGGATGCTGATGTGTACTACATACAGGGTGTATCAGAAATGGGTACAAATATTTAAACCAGTAATACATTGGCTCAAATAGAATTCAATGGTACTGTTCCTTTTTCAAAAATCATTAAGTTTACTTTTTTGAATTAAAAATAAAATATAATTTTGTTTGAGAACTGCTGATGATACATAGAAAATGCATTTAAGCTGTAGAAGGTTATTACCTAATTGTAAAGTAAATCCAAAGTGGCAAACACGTAAAAACTTGTCTGGCTTGTGATAACAACAGACTAAATAGAAAGTACTGACCTACCTAATAGTATTGGTTTGTGGCAGGTGATAAGAAATTTTTTTACACTTCTATTTTGAACTTTGAACTCACATTTTAGTTATTATCCTGCAGTACTCAAACAATTTTGGGTCAAATTTTCAATTATTATTTGCTCATATCTTAAGAGTCCCATTGCCAAAGAAATGTTTTTTCTGGTTTGTATATATTGTAATCTACCATCGGATTTAATATTTGTACCTATTTCCGATACACACTGTATACGTATGTAGAGTTTTTACATACTAAAAAAATCAAAAATTGCTTTGAAATTATTTTTTTATTTGCAAATCTTTTTTATAGCGGCGCTGATTATTAAAAGATGGGAAAGGCTAACCAAAATATTTCATAAATTTTTATTTTTTTTTATCTTAACACCGCAATCTTACATCCATCATCAAACTAATGGTCAGAATGTTTCGAGAATTTACAAACATTTTATTATTTTAAGTTAACAAGCACTACTCAAAACTGTTCTTGTGATAAGTACTACATGCCTGACATTTTCTTATCCAAGATACACAATGTCGGATAACGGTACTGCAGTTTACGACAAAGTAGAATGCTCGTGAACACAAGCGAACGTTGTGACGAAAATGATAGCAACAATGCGCGTAAAATCTAATTATAAGAATGAAGCATACAAGGTGTTGTTTCGAGCGGTCATAGGTCAGGGTTTCTGAGATAATTCAAAGGCAAGCTTGTTTTTTCTATAAACTATTTCATGGTCTTCGTTGGACGTCATTCATATAATTTTACAATGTGGACGTGTTTGAGTTCATACGCAAGGCCGAAAAATTACAAAATTGCTTCGTTAGGTCGTGTTTTCATTTTGTTAATTGGTACTACCTGGGTATTATGTTTTTGCCTAACGGGTTCACACGCCTGTTTGAGTTACAGTGGATTTTATGTCGATACTCATAATAGCATGATGTTATTTATTACACTTGAATCGGTACAAATAAATAACTCATGGGTATGCAACTGTATTTATGATTCCCTCTGGCGTTTGACATATTTACGCACACATGCCATAGATTAAGTAAAATTTTTCTTATGTGTTATTGTAGACCTAAATTAGGATCAGGTAAACCATGGTAGAGCATGCACGTTTGGAAAGTATGTAGAAATGGCACACCCAGCGAAATTCTTCACTTACATCTATGATAGATTGATACTTATTAAAACATATTTTTTAGGATAACATTGACCTGAAATCTTCATAAGCATTCTATACGAGATGATTAACACAAATCAACAATAAGTAGTGAAGAGAAACACATGTACCTTCACTTTGGTTATGATAAATGCAAGTTATAGCATTAGTGTTTATATGATACACTTTCGATTCTTCTATATTTTCTAGTGCAATATTTTGAAATTGTTTATACTAATACACAGGGTGTTACTTAACGACTTTGACTAGCTTTAGGGGTATATTCTACTCTCCAAGGTAATGGAAAAGCTCTCATAAACATTGTCCGGAAATGATTCTTTAAAAAGTTATGGTCACTTGAACTTTAAATAATAACGAATACCAAAATTAATTATTTATTGATATTAAATAACACGAATTAGAAAGTGTTATTTATATCAAGTGCTAGAACTGATCGCCTTGGCAAAACTATGTACCCCACACATTGAAAATTAGCAGGGATATTGTTAGTAAATTGAAAACCATAGACGGTACAATACCAGAGATCTTGTACATTTTCAATTGGAGTTTGGTAAAGAATCTTCTTTAAGTCTCATAAAAAATAGCCATATGGATTGCAATCGGGAGAGCGTGGAGGTATGCATTCGGCCCTGTTCTACCAATCCAATGATAAGGATAATTAGTGTTCAAAATTCTCGTGCAATAAGACTACAATGTGCAGGAGCCCCATCATGAAGGAATCATACATTACGGTGCGTTTGTAATGGGACTTCCTCCAGCAATGCTGTTAGATCTTTATTTCTATAATGTTGACCATTAAATGTCAATTATCAATAATGCAAATCGCATGTTGGATAACTTTTGTCCATTGATATTGCCTTTTTCTGCCCAACCCAGCACCTTAAATGTATCTTCTAAGGTGTTTGTAAATAGTTTCTTAATTTCGTTAACTTAGTGTCATCTGTATTTGGCTGCGATAGGACGTTCCTTCTTTCCTTCATGATTTATTTCTGCGCTTATTCTATTTGTCTTGTCTTTCGGTGTTTGTTCAAGGATTTTATTAGCTGCGTTTGTAATCGAGTTTGTGATTTCATCATTCAATTCTTCTATCGTTAAACCTTCATAATCTCGTATCGTATTCTCAATCTCTTTTT
>JABXWE010034207.1:0-33354 GCA_014611495.1 Limonius californicus
ACCATCTATACAGACAACTAAACCATGCTGTGACCAAAACAATTAAAATAATTTAAGGTTAAAAAATAGAATTAGTCTTTATTTAGTATCTTCTTGAGTTTTTTATACAACCATGTACAGTAAAGACGAAAAGGTGGAAATTCTAGTGTGATGCCAGAATGGAAACAGCTTAAGAACTGTGAGAGACTTATTTTCACTAAAATATCCAGAAAGACCTATTCCTTGTATTCCAACTCTACAAACAATTGTTACAAAATTTAAATGAGAGGGATCGTAATAAATTCCCATAAAATAAGAACTAAAAGTAATCACGTTTTAACCGAAGAAATGAAATGAAATATTTTATTCTACGTTGAAGAAATCACAATTAATAGTTATAACAAAAAATAATAATTAAAAGAGTCTGCGCTGGCCGGGAATCGAACCCGGGTCAACTGCTTGGAAGGCACCTATGATAACCATTACACCACCTAGCCGTTGATGTATTTCTGTTGTACAAAGGAAGTACAATGTTCACAGACCTTACAGAAACATCACCCTGTCGATTTTTGTATTTAACAAGTAAGTCATAAATTGCAGCCTATATACAGGGTGAAATACTTATTTAATAATATAAACACTGCATCAACGTAAGCTTCATACTCAAATAATTCACAACTGGTGACGTTTGCTCCTATTTTGTAGTTGTCGGTATAGTTGGTTGCGTACACAATAGGCGCAATTGACGCGTTCTTCTTAAAAGTACAGGATTTTCTACAGCCGTGGCCGTCTTCCTTCTCTTAGCCAGTTTCTCCATTCGTCTCGATCTTCCCATGCTCTCTCCTCTTCTTTCCATTGTCTCGTCCACTTCGTTTCGCCAGGATCTTCTCGGTCGGCCCCTTTTTCTTTTTCCCATGGGGCTCCTGTCGGTAATTCTTTTTATCTATGTCGCGTCTTCTGCTCTTCTTACATGTCCGTACCATATCAGTCTTTTCTCCTCTATAGATTGTAATATATTCTTTTCTACATCGATTCTCCAAAGAATTTCTTCATTCCTTTTATTTTCAAAATAATGGTGGTAAATTATATAGCATTCAATCAAATTCAATCCTATAGGGAGCTGTTTAAGCCTTATTGCATCCCTACCCTACGCAGTAATTGAGGCAACATTTATACTCTTGTGAAGAGGGACGCTTGAAAAATAATGAGGTTTATTTGTTTACGTCCATGGTGTTCAGGCAATTGAATGAGCATAATACTTATAGAAATAATATTTTTCCAGATTTCATGCATACTTGGTGAAAAACTGAGATTTTTAACCCAAGTATGTAGATGTTAGGTGTTGGAAACCATACATTTTGGTTGCGCGGCATCAATATTATTCTAAAAATATTTGGATTAAGGGGATCCGCAAGTGACTTTACATCCAAAAATTAAATGTAACATTTTACATCAACAAATCATTATATTTTTTTTCCCTTTTCTTTCGGAGGCTTAGGACCGTCTACCTTTTTTTTCTCATTCCTTCCTACTACCGTCCCCCCCCCCCGGAACCGCTTTCTCATTGCACCCTAAACTTAACTAAGTGGAGTGCGATCGTCCCAGCTGAGATTCGAAACCACAGCGGAACGACTGCAATTCGGTGTGACCTCGAGTGGCAACGCGTTGCCGCGCTAGACCACCGAGGCCACTTAGGACTGTCTACCTGAACTCTTGAAAACGAACTACAGCCAATGTAAAACCCAATGCGTATAATGCACGACAAAATTAATTGGTAACGGAGTCTTGGCATTGTTCTGTTTGTAGAAAATCAGATAAACCTTGACATTGGAGTTGTATGCATTACATTCTTATGGATGGTATAGTCGGGTGTCGTCTTATTTGACGGGTAGCCCTTCGCAGTACCAACCACCACAACATTTGTATAGTTATATTGCTCACTTTCTAGCTCCTTAGTTCGTATAGGCTATTAGAGCGAGCGCAAGTCTTGCAAATTGTCGCTCTAAAGTTTATGAAATGCACTCCGGTGACTTGTGAAACGGAAAGACTTAGCACTTACAGTGTTCAGTGGTTCCAAAACCGGTGACGCAATAGAATTAATTCAGGCGAATACTAAATGCTACTACGACAAATATATCGGGCGCGAAGGTTTTACTGATGAGTAAGTTTCAAAAATGTGGGAAAAAGCTTTAAAAAGCTAAAAATGCGGTGAAAATAAATGGAAAAATTGTGTACGACATACAGAAGCTCTTATAAAATCTTGGTGGCATCGTGAAATTATAGTTGAGGAGGTGGAACGTTTAATAATTAATATGGGTGATGATTAATCGGACAGTGAAGGCGAGGAATATGAAGACGACAACGATTAAACTGTTTTATTCAAAGTAAAGTGGTCCATGTTGATTAAATGCAATAATATTTGTCTATTTCAATCATAGTTACTTGTGTGCAAAATATGAAACTAATTGAAATTTAATCTTTTAGTCGATGTTATTTAGTAATGGTAAAAAATGATATTTAGTTTGTATGTGAGTCACTCCGGTTTGTATTTAACCTATTTTAAACTTTGGTACCTGATTCACCTTTGTGTTCAAATTAACACTGCATTTTTAGTTATTAGTATTTCAGTAGAAATATAATTATTTTAATATTTGAAGAACTCTTATTTAAATTCAAATATTTAAAAATAAAATTTAATTTCTCATGCAAATTAGATGCAATAACAATCTTCAAGCTGTCTTGTCATTGATTTATATTAGGAATATTGAGATTAAACATGTAAAATATAGGTAAATAAACGTTGACTTTTAGTTAACTGCAAAGGGGTTTTATTATTGTACTTTAGTAGCTACATTTAATTCGGCACTTGTGTTTGGTTCCTGGTTTCTTGAGCACGCGGCCGCTCATCTTAGTTTAACCGGTTATTTTACCTGACTGCGGACTTCGCACCCGTCAAATAAGACGACACCCGACTATAATTTCTAATAAGGTGAAAAAATATCACTAAATTAATTCCACATACATCGTAAAAGTAGATTAACTGCACCGTATTTTTGCATTATGTTTGGCAATTATTTTCACAAGTTCTTATAATTTGAATGATATTTTTTCACGTTATTTCAAACTTTTTAAATGTTGTATATCAATTACAAGAAGCAAGTAGTAAGGTCGCATATTAATGTAGATACGGTGATCATAGAAAATGTTAATTTTAATATATTTTGAATCACTTTAGTAGCCCTTGAAGAATACTATTCGAGTTTGAACTATTTTGATAATTAATATAATTTGGCATAGTTGACCAAAATTAAACAATAATTTCTGGGTTTCGTACCTTAACGGAATTTTGTGCTTGTGCTTGCTAAATTATTAAGAAGCGTTTGTTTTTACCTGGCTGTTATCATTGCTTTTTTAATTATGGTTTTTTAATACAAAGTTTCACTTAAAAACTAAGATATTGTTTATGACTGATATAGCAATTAAATTTAAAGGCTTTGTATTAGGTCAACCCTATTGTTAGTCGGTATTAGTGTTGTTAAGTTGAAAAAATAACTTTTGTCTGTAAAAGTAAGCAAAAATTTAAACAACATACGTTTCAACAGTTTCTAACATGTACAATTTACGTTTTTCGCTCGCAAAAATTTAACCATTTATTCGTGTTATCTTAGCTTAGAAATACATTCCAAACAAAGTAAAATCTATTGAAATTATTAATAAAATTAGATTTACTTATTAATCAACAATAAAGCAGTTTGCAGTCCTGGCGTCGAACAATCTGGAAATTGTATAATTTTACATGCATTTTGTCTATAATTCAACTCCTTCCAAAACATTATGTTAAGTTTTACGTCCAATTAGATATTTATTGCCAATTAAATTGTATTTAGGATGGAAGATTTTTAGAAAAATATAAAAATTGATACATTACGAATACTTTTGTGTAGTTGCTATTTTGTTATATTTTATGGTTTTCTGAAAATTGCATTAACTTAAAGTTGTTATTGCAATTAGAAAGAGCACACAATTTAGAATTTTGTACAATTGTCATAAATTGCTTTCCAGATATTATTCACATGTTACTTGTATTGCATTCTTATTATCAGTGTTGTATTACACTGTTGTTAATATTCACCATAATCTTGTACTTTCAGCACTTGCACTGCAGAGTGCAGGAACAACTGTTTTAGAAGCTATCGCTGTCTTAGCTGCTGTAATAATTTCAGATCTGGCACTGGTTGTAAGAAAAATTTGGTTGAAACTGACCAATAATACTTTCTTGGTAGAACACTTTTCGTGATAGGGTTAACTTCCGCATCTACATTTCACTTTGGTTTGGGTTTGGTTATTTTAATGGCTTCATTGCCTAAACCAGTGTTTTTATTAATTAGTATAAAGGAAGTGGAAAATGTTAATATATTATGTTTTATTTACTGCTAGAAAAATATAGTTGATTTTATTAAAACATCGGTAATTTACTGAAAAATCTTGTTTTAAAGAATATTTCTTGTATCTAGATTAATAATGTAAAATAATTTGTTCACTTCAAAGCTATACAGTTTTATAACAGTAAAGAGGGTGCTGAAAAAAAATAATTTATCGTAAGGGTTGCTGGCAATACCTATCTTCTTAAAATATTTTAGATTATGTGCTTACCCGCTGCCAATACATTTTCAAAAATTAAGAGCTCATAAAAATACAACTCTATATTATCATGCAACATAGTATAATCCGGTTCTACAGAAAGAAGAAATTTTGCAGCGAATTTAAAATTTATTTGAATTGTTTATAATCTGCATAGGTAATCAGAAATTCGATATGGTATTCTTCGAACAAGTTTTGATCTGAATACCTACAAATCTTATTAATCTTGACTGGTTTGCCAGAGAAATATCCGGATATAAATTTATTTAAAGGCACACCCCTACATGTTAGAATGTTAGTTGGCAGCCTCCTGATAATCCTATATGGCCAACAACGAAAGCGCCCTGAAGGTATTTGAAGTTACCGCACGCGTTTATGTTTACAAAATTCACCATCTTCCTTTTTTATCTATTAGATAACACCGGATCAGCATATTGGGGCCACGCATTGTGGGTGTAATTAAGTTTCTATTCATACATAAACATTAAATTATGTTACTTGATCCTGTTTTAATATCCGCTACGATTTTCTAATAGCTCCGAAAGACTGGTTTTTATGTGATTTAAAAGTAGATATTTCCAGCATACTAAACTATCTACAATTCAAATTATCTAGGAATAATAGAATTGATGAGAGACGATTTAAGTAAATAAACTTTGGAAAACCCCTTACCACCACGATATTTAAAATACCTAAATACGTATTTTGGCAACTAAGCTGCTATCATAAGTAGGAAACCAAAACTTCAAGCAACCCTAACTTCTACGAACAGCATGAGGGTACTGCATACAACAAAATGAAAACAACAAAGAAATCTACAACATAGAATTTCTCATGAACTTGAAAATTAAATTCGAGCCCCCACAAGCCAAACGGGAAGTGCCCCAATGTATAAATTGCCAAACGTATGGCCATACAAAAAACTATTGTCATCGAAAAGCTAGATGTGTAAAATGCGCCGGGGAACACCCAACAAAGGATTACGAAAGAAAACAGAGAAGCAAAGATGTTAAATGTGTCAATTATCAGGGGAATCACCCAGCTAACTATAGAGGCTGCGAAAATGCTAAATAAATACAAAGAAGAATGTTTCCACTTCTAACGAACAAACAGCTGGTTCAACCTGGTATCTTGTATTCCCATAAAGCTACAAATCAAAACCACAACGCCAACGGCTTGGCACAGCATTGTCAAGAAATCACAACATTTCTAAAACACCACAATATTGACAGTATGATTATTTTAGAATCACGTTTCACCAACTTAAACTATATAAAAATACCAGACTATAATATTTATACAACTAATCACCCAGATGGCGCTGCACACGCTGGCATCGCAATCATCATAAAATCAGCTATTAAACATCACGAAATACAAAAATACTAACAAGAACATGTTCAAGCCTTAAGCATGTCAGTTACCCTAAACAACAGAGAGGTTATCATTTCAGTGGTATACTGTCCTCCCAAACATTCTGTTAAAATAGAACAATTCCAATCCTTCTTTAACACCCTCGGACCCAGATTTATAGCAGGAGGTGGCTACAATTTAAAACACCAGGAGTGGAGATCCAGAGTTACTCTAACGCGTTGCAGAGAATTACATACTCAAAACAATGAGAGAGATGAAACTGCAGCACCTTTCAATCGGCGAACCAACATACTGCCATCAGATCTCCAAACAATTTCTGACTTGTTAGATTTCTGCATTACAAACGGAATACCAGTAAACTACTTAAAAGCAGAAACATGCTTGGATTTGTCTTTCGATCATTCACCAGTCCTCGTCTAGAAATACTTAAAAAAATTAAAATTGGTGAAACAAAAACTGTAATTAAGAATTAAAAAAAACAGGTCGCGTGGTTATGATCTCATAACAGCCAAGACACTCCAAGAACTACCTGAAAGTGGTTGCAAAGCTTTAACATCTTATTTAAACTCCTTTTTAGACTGGAAACCTTCCCAGAACAATGGAAAATTGCTATAATTATTATGATTCAGAAGCCTGGCAAGGATCAGAACGAAGTATCATCTTACAGACCGATTAGTCTCCCCCCAATAACATCTAAGTATTCGAAAAGCTTATTCTACAAAGATTAAAACCACTCCTTGACGAAAAAAACCTTTTGCCGAAACATCAGTGTGGCTTCAGAGGAGGTCATGGTACCATAGAACAAATACAAAGAGTAGGGACTAAAATCAATCACGATTTACATTTAAAAAGATATTGCTCCACGGCCTTCCTAGACATTAACCAAGCTTTTGATAGAGTTTTGCTCATTGGACTGCTCCACAAGATAAAAAACACTCTATCAACGTGTTACTTCAATATTTTCAACTCATACTTAAACAACAGGTATTATTGAGTGAAATTCAAAGAAGAGCTATCGGCATTGTATCCTATCCATTCTGGCGTTCGACAAGGCAGTATTCTTGGTCCCACACTTTATCAAATTCACACATCAGATATTCCAACCACTAGACAAACGATGATAGCCACCTTTGCGGATGATACTGCCGTGCTGGCATCCCACAAAGATCCGAGAATGTCATCACAATTACTTTAACCAAACCTGAACAAAACAGAAACCTGGATGAACACTTAGCGAATTAAGGCCAACGAAGCCAAGTCTGCCCTCCAGTCTTACTAAAGAGTAAACAACTTCCGCAGGAAGACAGTGCTAGATACTTAGGAATGTACCTTGATAGAAGACTAAACTGGCGTACACATATCTGGCAGAAGCGAACACAGTTAGGTCTGAAATACAGACAAATGTACTGGCTCTTAGGTCGAACTTCTCAACTCTCTATTGACAACAAACTACTACTGTATAAAGCTATCCTCAGGCCAATATGGACGTACGGGATCCAGCTGTGGGTATCGGCCATTTACTCAAATCTAGAGATACTCCAAAAATTCCAAAATAAAGTAATCAGGAACATTCTCAACGCACATAGATCAAACTGGATTATACAGCAAGACATTCCCATATCTTCAATAAAAGAAGAAATTGTGGCATACATTGTTAAATACAGTGACAAACTTAGTGCACATACAAATGAACTTGCAACAAATCTACTAGACAGACAATACGTCAAAAGACTCAAAAGACACGATCCACTAGATCTCCCAAATAGATTTAATTAAACGTTCAACTTGTTAGTCTCTTTAGGGCCGGTCTTTCAATGTACCGATGAAGTTCTAGACAAGCTATCGGCCAAATTTATCCGTCTTGTTACGGTATTTACTTGCTTTTATAATTTTATTCTACGAATTCTAGAAATAACGGTAGACAAGTAACCCTCTGAGATGAACCATACAATGTTTAGGTAAGGTTATTGTTTCCTCCTTATCTTCGGTGGCTCAGCTTCTATCTGATTTCCTGAGAAGGAGACGTTTTTCTGTGCATAATGTTGAAGTTTCCTTGTAGCCTATCGTAAGGAATACTTGGAAGCTTCTGTTGATAGCAAATGTTCAAGATATACCTGCATAGTCTGACTTCCTTCGTTTTTAATAGTTCTTCCAAATTCTAGTAGTTATATTGAATCGGATCTGATCCTAAGGAGCCCTTGGCCTGATCCAGATTCTTCTTAATTTTCTCTTTTACGAGATTAACACTTTAATGGTATTAGAACAGATTTGATTTGGGTTAATAAACTGGCTTCTCCCAGTTGACGAATAATTGAGGTTGCTCTTTCCTTAACACGTCACAATGTCAGGAGCTTGTGGTGCATCTAATTTAGAGCCCCATCTTTTATTTTTGGCTGTAGTATGGCGAAATATTTAAAAGAGTGCAGTAAACTGCTGCTTCTTGATTGTTTATCTTGGAGGACAACTTGATATTTATCGCCAGAATGGTGCTTCGTAGAATGTCTAATTGTTACAGCAGTGTTACCATCAGCAGTTCCATTCCGATGCATGGTGTAATTGGTATGAAATATGTTCCGGCGATAAGCAGTTGTAAAGGTTGCGCAGCTTTATAAGATTTATGATTTGTAGCCTTTGCTGAACCAACCCATTGGCGCAAATGCCGATTATAAAGATATGTTTTGTTAGGGGATTTTCTTAAGTGTTTATAATAAACCTATTTTTACCTATCCAGATTGCGCAAGTTACAGTACTCTTTTCCAAGTTTATCGATTTAGTTGGATGTCTGTTATGGAAGTTTTTCAATTTCTTCTTCATAGATATTGTATATATTGACAGAAAGGTGATTATGCAGATTATCCCTTTTGCATAGGTCGAATACTTTAGGAATTCTTAAGATTATGATGATAACATCGAGATGAAAAGACCTTTTAATTAATAAATATGAAGAAAGAAACGCATATATTTTTTCGTTTTTATGAGAACTAAAGGGTTTTTTCATTTCGATTTTAGAAATACTTGCTAAAGAAAGCATAATCTAACGATTATTTTTGTTATTTGTGGTACACGTCTTGGTCTTAGGAGTCTTCTTTCACAACATGAAAATCTTCAAAATCTCATCATTTTAAAGTTATAGTAACAGAGCGTTGTAAGAATCAGAACAATAATTAAACTTCGAAATTAAAACAATATTTGACTTATTTGATTTATTTATAGATCTATTTACATAAAAATAACAATTGAGGATGAATGGCATTATAAACCTATTCTTATATTTCTATTAACAAAATGTTCTTGGGCATTAGCTACACGTTACACGGCTACAAAACTCCCCAGTCTTTTTTTATTAAATCTGAAACTTTTTCACCAACCATGATCGCGGGAGCACTCATATGGGCAGATAAACTGAATGGTATAATACTTGTATCGGCCACCCTTAAATTTCCAATTCCATATACCTTTAATTCGTGGTTAACCACGGCAGTTGGATCGTCAACGGGTCCCATTTTGCACGTAGACACCTGATGATTTATTGACGAGGCTACTAGTTGTATCATACAGTACCAATACTCATCAGAATTGTATGGTAAATGCTCGCAGCCAACAAAAGGTTTTGTATTCAACCGGACGTTGTATTTTTTAAATGCATTAGATTCGCTAAGTTTTATTACGAACCTAATTCCTGCTATTAATGTTCTTGCATCGAGCTCTTCGGGATCCGTCAGATAGTTTGCATAAAATAATGGGTAGTCGTAGGGATCAGAAGATTTTAATTTCATATATCCTTTAGATTTTGGATGTAGCAGTACAGGTAACATTGTGAAACTTGGAACTGTTTCTAAGTCGGAATACATTTTCTGATAATATTCATCGGATATTCCGGTTGTTCGCCTACCGATCACGCCGTAATCTGAAGCTAAAGATCCTGCAGACAAAATTATTTCTAGGTCAGGATAATCACTGAAATTGTTAATATTGCTGTTTATGTATGCCAATGTTTGGCTTCCTGCTGTGCTTGATAAAGGACCTTCGCCAGTTTTGTACCAGTTAGTTAATTGAGAGGAGTCAAACAACTCTGTAACTGAACTCCTAGTTAAATTGGTAGTGAACACTAGACCGAAAGCGGCTAAGTGATTATATAGAGTTTCCCCAACTGCTAAGTCACTTAAAGTTGCGACCCCAAGTTCTTCCAAATGCGATCTGCGACCTATCCCTGACAACATTAATAGTTGTGGAGAACTGAGTACTCCTGCTGAGACAATCACTTCCTTTGTAGCCGTAGCGACAACTTTTTTATGATTTTTATTGTACACTACGCCATGTGCTTTGTTAGTTGAAGGGTCGATTAGAATTTTTGTAACTTTGGCGTCTGTTAAAATATGAAGATTTTCACGATGGAGTATTGGTTTTAAAAATGCATTTGCTATGGTGTGCCTGCGTCCTGATTGCGTGAATGTTTGGATTCTTGAAAACCCAATTTGCTCGGGACTATTATAATCAATCAATTTATACCCTAGGTCCTGTCCAGCTTCAAGGAAAGCTTCTCCTAATTCAGATATGAAAGCATTTTCAACGCTTTGATATCCTCCTACATTGTGATAATTTGGATTAGAATTTCGTAATCGCGAATCTTCCGATTTTAAAAAATATGGAAGTACATCTTCGTAGGACCACCCGGGATTACCTAAATCTGCCCAGCGGTTGTAATCCTCTGGATTGCCTCGCGCGTAAGCCATGTAGTTGATTACAGTACTACCTCCTAAAGCTTTGCCTCTTGGCCAACGACACCGTTGATTTTCCATGGCGAGGCAAGCGTTGTTTTGGGGCTCTGTAGTATAATTCCAATTGTAGTTCGTCAGTTGCAACACTGTTGCTAGCGCTGGATATTGAACTAAACTGTTCTCTACACCAGGGATGAGCAACCCGCGGCCCGCGGGCCGCATGCGGCCCGGCTCACTTTTTCGTGCGGCCCGTCAAAGCTTAACTTTGTAAATATATATTTCTATGTGTTAAATTAGAAAAAAGGCCTTTAAATTACAAAAAATATATGGATACATTTTAAAGCAGTTCCCATTTCATAAAAATTGCACTTTTGGAGAAGCCATTCACAAAAATCGTGCCTACAGTAGAATGGGAAACGCCAGTTTGTAACGCAAGTCTTCTAGTGCTAACACTAAGACTTTCCTCCACTAATTCCAAGACATGCTGTTCTACATTAACATTTCTGCTCTTGGACCACCGAGAGGATGGTTTTGTGGTTGATACGTGCCATAATCCCGTAAATGTTGGACTGTTCTAGTAAATGTGCGGCTATCTGGAATGCGGTGCTGAGGATATCTCTAAGTACATTTGCCTCGCCCTTAAAGCGTTTCCTTGAGCTTCCCCGTAAATAAGAACATCAGTATGTTCAATGTTTGTAAAATTTTCCATTTTGGTGGAAACACTGCTTGCCAGCTTCAACAACAGACTGAATAGAAATTACTTACCTACCTAATAGTATTGGTTTGTGGCAGGTGATAAGAGTTTTTTTTGCACTTCTATCTTACTCTCTTTTGCATAACATGTCGTTGCACTCAAATTTTTGTTATTATCCTGCGGTACTCAAATAAGTTTGGGTCAAATCTAAAATTATTATTTTCTCATAACTTAAGGGTCTCACTGCCAAAGACATGTTTTTTCTAATTTGCATATATTGTAATCTACCATCGGATTTCATATTTCTACCTATTTCTGATACACCCTGTATAGACCAATTGGTTGCAAAGAAGCAATGACAAACTTCTCATTAAAATTTGTTTAAGATTTTGTCCCATAATAATTGCTTTTTGAATTTTGTTAATACTATTTCTATTATATGTCTTATTTGTGTTTTTTTTTATAGAGTTGCTATTTTGTTTATTTTGTTAATAACGAGATAATTTGTTTATCATCTAGTGTTCATATGTTGATACGTTTCTTATATGCGGCCCGCACAACATTTTTAAATTTGTAGTTGGCCCGTTGTAAAAAAAGGTTGCTCATCCCTGCTCTACACCACCAGCTTCCAGAAGTAGAACCTTCCAACTTCCTATTTCGGAAAGGCGATTGGCTACCACAGATCCTGCTGAACCCGAACCAATGATGATAAAATCATATTCTTTATCTGAAAATATATAAGAAATCTTTTAAATTTACGTCTACCAATTTATATAATTTTAATGCTGTTAATTATTCGAAAGCTCTCAAGTTTTTATTGAATGATATAGATGAAGAACAGCAAAGCACCTGGTGACGATAATCTAGTGATAGAGGTCATTAAACAAGCAGGAAAGCTAATAGTTAGAACTCTCAAACTTCTATTTAATAAATGTCTTTTGGAAGAAATTACTCCAACACAATGGAAAAATGCGCTTATTATTCTCATTCCTAAGAAAGCAGACATTGTACATCTTGGAAACTATAGACCAATTAGTCTCCTCAGTCAAAAGCTGACCAAAACACTCCTTTTCTACCAAACAAGGGAACAAGCCGGTATAAGACTTGGTTTCTGCACGAAGATACTGAGAAATTTCAAATGAGAAGAGGAGTGAGATTGGGGGACACACTGTCGCCGATACTGTTTACCCCTTTGTTGGAGAGTATGTTTAAAAAGGCAAATTGGGACACTATGGGAATAAACATTGATGGACACAAACTGAACCACCTCTGCTTTGCGGATGACATTGTCATAATATCAGATAGTGTATGTGAAGCTCAAAACATGATTAATACCTTGCCTGCAGCCTGAACAACAGTAGGTTTCAAAATAAACACATCCAAAACCCAATAAAAATCTCGTTTTAAGTAAAAATATCTCTCTAAATGACAATGACCTCCAACAAGTGCACAGTTACAAACACCTAGGCCATGAAATATGCATTGGTCGGGACAATCAAACAAAAGACCTCCAGGTCTCACATGGGCAGCTTACGGAAAGCTAGGGTATATATTTAAAGCTGACTTACCTACATGCTTAAAAAGAAGACTCTTCGACCAGTGCATACTACCTGTTCCCACATATGGAGCCGAAACTCATTGATAAAATACAGATAGTGCAACGCAAAATGGAACGAACAGTGCTGGGTGTTACTCTGAGAGATAGAGTCCCAAATACAACCATCAGACGTAGAACAGGAGTTAAAGATGCTATTGAAACCATAATGAAACTTAAATGGAACTGGGTGGGACATATAGCCCGCATGAAGGACAATAGGTGGACAAAAAGACTTGTAGAATGGAAACCAATAATCGAGGCAAGACAACAACAGGGAAGCCACGTACCAGACGGAGTGAAGATCTGAAATGAGTGGCTGGAAAAAGGATACAGGCCGCACAACATCGAAAGCGCTGAAATGATTTAAGAGAGGCTTACGTCCAACAGTGGACAACATGAGCTGTTTGATGATAGATAAAGGATATAACACTTACCAGTTGATTGAGGTATGAAAGGAATTGGGGCAATTCCTCCAAATAGATTTTCTATCACACTCAAAACGCTTTCGAAGCCTCTCTGGTACTGCTGTGCGAATTCCGAGATGTAAATTCCTTCAGTCAATACCAAGAGCGATACAGAGGCAAGTACCAGTATTAACCAGGTTGTCTTGTTCCAACCCTGTAATTAAACGTTTTATGTTATAATAATTTTTTATTTTATATGTCATAAAAGCATTTCAGAAGGTTAACATTTACAGTAACCGCAATTACGAAAACAACCAGATGATATGATTTCTATGGTGCTATGAACTTATAATTTCTAAAATGTTATTTCCCAGTTGTACCAACATTCAAAGTCTACTGTGTGAATTCAATAGAATAGTACAATCCGTTATGCAAAAGTGGAATTGTGAATGTTGTGTAAATATCGCCTTTGTTTAACTGGTTTATGAAAAATTTTGATAGTTTATTATATTTTATTATTATAAATTATGCACGGAAATATTTATGATAATTGGCATTCTGCATTATAGTACATGTTTGAAACAACATTATTACATAACCTTTATCATAGTTTTTCTGTTACTACACACAAGAAGGGAGAAAATAATATATGTGATAATAGCCCAAGTTGGCAGAGCGCTCGATTTCTGGGCAAAATGATGATTGTGTCTTGGGTTCAATTCTTCAGCATTACCACAGCAGTTTATAAAAATCTTGTGCTGCAACTTGTTACGGGTCAAACGAGCTTTTTCGTCGACCCGCAACAGGAAAGATGGAAAAGGCCTTCGACTAAACTCAGAGGAGTAGGGGTGGTGCATAAGAAACATTTACGGTAGGGAAATCGTTCGTACTTGGGTACAGAGCAGGTAAAAATTAACAGGCGCCACCTTCCCAACCACAGCTGATTGCAGGTTCTCGTAGGAGGGCCGAGAAGCCAGCAGTTTACGAGAATCGGACACACCTTTATTGTGCCTTCTCCTGTATATAAAGCTTACAAAGCTCATGCACAGTACAATAAAAATACAGAGAAATAAAAGATATGGTGAATTTTAAGACAAATTGTTTGAAATTGGTGACACATAATACAAAAACAAAATACATTCAAAATGGTAATAATTATGGTTTAACACAATGGTAGTTGGAACGTTCGAACAAAAGGCTCGCCGCCCCTGGATTGCGGTATTTACTTTATTAACCACAGATCTGCGCAGCCCGTGACGTTGGAGTTTACAAAAATTACAATTTACAATTACACTTTACAGTTGACAAATAAAAGGCAACTGGCGACTGAAGGTCGCTTTGCGATGCATAAAGAAAAAGATTCAGCACTTTAGTCCAATAAAATGAAACCCGAAATAAGTTTTCACAACACATTAAAAATTTGTTTTACCTTAGTTTTCTTCGGTAGGGAGTAGAGAGAGAGGCAGGCGCAATTTGGGGTGTTCTTAGGTCCTGAAGAAACAGGCAAAAAGAGAAAACGTTACGGGCCAAGGCTTTCCTCGAAGAGAAAAAAAGATGGGAACTTCAGGAGCCAAAATCACCGCCGCTGTACGGGATTATCACTTACAACGGCTTAGTGGAGGAATTTACGCGGTTGGAGGCTTTAGTTTGACACAAGCCGAGAAAACAATTTCACTGAATTGTCTTTACAAAAAGCTAACACTCTGCTAATATTTTTAATCCGACACAAGTCGAAGATTCTATCGCCCCAGGCAAGAAACAGCACCCTATATATATTTAGCAGAGGCGCTGCCATACAACTCTGGCTCCACAAAATGCCTTGCGTTCAGCCTTCGAAGCTAGGATTCACTGCCTTTCGAAGGATTCCAAGAACTGTTTTCGATCGGCATATTCAGACTAAACAAGCGGAACAACGGGAATTTTTCGGAAGTTTGGCAAGGTGACCTCCCATAAATTAATCTTTGAAAATAATAAAATAGTAATTGACTTAAGAGCGGCAATAAAATAAAACTTTAATTCCTATGAAGCGTCAAAACTAAACAAACGTTACAAACTCACCACAAACAATTCCCAAACTATGTTGGCAACCACGCTGTCTTCTTTTGTAAAATTTCTATCGATCGATCTAAGTAAACTGTGTTTCTACCTTAGCGCCGATGAGAAGCACGTGGCAGAGAAGAGGCCAGTGCGCAGTAGTGAGGTGAAGACCCGCCTAACGCACGAACAAACACGAGAAGAAAAGGTTAATTAAAAACGGGTGACAGTGTATATTCTTCATTAGGTGTTATTTATAATTATGGCGTATTATCTATACAGGGTTGCTCGTTAGTGTGTCAAACCCCAATAGTGGCATTATCAAAATGATTTGGAAGTTTTTCTTTCTTTTTAAGTGATGTAATGCCAATCAGCGCACAATATAAAAATATTTTTAAATATACAGGGTGACTCGCTACAGCGAAACATCTTTGAGCTATTGTTTTTAAATAGAACATTCTGCATATTGTTACATTTTTGAATTTAGCTTAAAATTATCCTTTCAACAATCTCCCGATTTTTTTTGTTTTAAATGAGGCGTTGCGGAGTTTATCTACAGAATGTGAAAATTTTGGCCGGTATAAGGTGTAACAAATTAATTTGGCGCATAAGTGTTACAACTGGATAATAATACATATTTAGCAGTTATGTAGCCAACTGATGCACTAAAACAACACAACCACCAAATGTTTATTTTATTGTACATGGTGGATTTTTACCAGTGCATATTTAATTTATTTCAAAGAACATTTTCTCAATTTTTTTCAAATGGAACACTTTGTACATTATTGTATTTTTGAATTGGCACGTTAATTCGCCACAATTTTATGAATATTGTCCTATACCTAAAATCGATATTTTCTATTTTTGTTTAAATGGCAATTAGCAATAGGTACAATCGTCACTTTATTTATTGTTTTAATTGTTTTTCAAAACCAACGCGATATTATGAAATATTTACACAATATTTCAATTTTCTGTAATTTTTTTGGAAAAAATGGTTAAGTTGATTATCAATTTGAAAAGTAAATTTTTATGTATATCTAATGGTGTGATAATCCAATATGGCGCCATAAGAAATAAAAGCGTTGACCATCGCAGTTTGAAATCTAGAAGGCCTAGAAACTTTCAACTCACAGTGACCAAAGACATAAAGTTACCAAGTTTGGTTGAAATGTCAGTGGTAGGGGAAGATAATAATTTATTTCTAAAATAATTTTAGATTGTTAGTGGTAAATCAAGAAAGAATCAAAATATCCAGGATTTCTTTCAGATTCTCAATCGCCATAAAAAAGTTCTAGTTGATTCTTAATTGCCATAAAGAAGCGCAACATTTCTCTGATTTAATCGACCCCTTGCCGTTTCCGAGATGCCAATGGTTAGCATCAAAACATTCATCACCCCACACCCAAGCGTTAGGTTTCAACAAGATGGCCCATTTTGGCGTACAAATCCGACAGTTTTTTGACGATAGGTTTCCTGATAGATGGTTAGGGCGGCGAATAGCGTGAATACCCTGCGGGATTACCTGACTTAACACCAATGTATTTCTTTCTATGGGGTCATGTGAAATCGTGAGTTTACATTAGTAGGCCAAACTATTTAGACCATTTAAAGCTTCGGTTGCATTTAGAAATGGAAAGTATTGGCCCGGGAATTTTTGAGCCTTCTCTACAAAGTGATTGCACACGTGCTGGTTAATGTCAACTGATTAGTGGTGGACAATTTGAACATTTTCGTTAGGTAATTTTTTCATAATAATTCTATTTATATTATAAATATATTCTAAATGTTCAAACTTTATGTACATTATTCTCAAAAAAATTGTAGTTTGGGGCACCAATTATGTTATATCACTATCTAACTGGTGAGCAGATCTATCAGTTAAAAAGTTTTTATGCACAATTAAATATTTATTGTCAATTAATTACAATTACGGTAGACGAGATTTAAAAAAAATATTAAAATCACAACTTTGCCAATAGTTTTGTAATAGTGCTATGTTGTAATATTTTACGGTAGAATAATCTTTCTGCAAATTGTCTCGACTTGAAACTGTTGTTGCAAATAGCAAACAATTTGGAAATTTGGACAATTAGCATAACTGGCTTTCCAGATATTACTTGCGTTGCATCCTTAGAAATGTGTTTTATTATATTGTCGTTGATATTTACCATAACCCCGTACTGCTACCACTTGCACTGCAAGAACAACTCTTTTAAATGTAGAAGCTATCGCGGTGTCAGCTGTTGTAAGTAATTGAGCAACTATCTAATGGCACTGGCTGTAAGAAGAATTCGATTTAAACTGGCCAAAAATACTCTCTTGGTAGAACACTTTACGTGATAATGTTAACTTCCGCATCTACATTTCACTTTGGTTTGGGTTTGGTTGTATTATAAAACAGTAGACGTGTTAGTTAATGTAAAGGAAGTGAGGAATGTCAGTTAATGTTTGCTCTTTTATTTCTACTGGAAAAAAATGTTGATTTTATTACAGCATTAATAATTTACTTATAAATCATGTTTTAAAGAATACTTTTTTGCCTGTAAATTAAAGAATTTAAGGTGATTTGTCCACTTCAAGGCTGCGTCGACTGGTTGGATTATTTATGAAAAAAAAAGAGAAATTGTTTTACCACATTCGGTTCGATGAATATACCGAGTGACATAAAAGGACGCGCCAATACTCTTCTTAGAATCGGACAAGTTATAATCTTAAATTGTGTAGGAGTTTAAACCAAAGGTATTTTAAATTCGTGTATAACCGATAAAATTAAAGTGTTATTGAAATGATAGGCATTAAATTTTTTCCTTCCGAAAATAATCATTAATAGTATCACATTTTATAATTTAAATGTGTTCTAATAACAATACTGTTGCTTGTTTAACCACAAACAGTTTACATTCTATAGAGAAAAACAATGTTTTCATTGGTACCAGCATGATCTATACTCTAGGCCACGGCACCATAAAAACCATTATGGTAAGCTTTCTCTTAATTTGGGTCTCACAATACATGACTATCTTCATTCCTATACGGGTATTTCTTGTTTTAAATTACCACAGACATCAGGACCTACAGCTTAACGTAGGCCCCGAACCATGGAAAGTGTAAGCACTTCTACTCCAGTTAATATTTAGTAGGCAGAATACCTCGCCGGTTAGCCATTGCCTTGCGAAGGACACCGGCCGTTAAAAATCCAATGTTCCGGTACTGGGAATTGAACCACAGACCTCAAGCTCCCTAACCTCTAGCCTTCCCTATAATAACCTCTGTATTGACATCATATAATTAATTTTGTTAATTGTAACGGAGTATACTCCTATGATTTTGTACTTTCCTCAAATTATCAAGATTCTTGTGGCATTACTGTTATAATTATTACTGAACGACTTTTTTTTTATACCGGGTGCCATCAATGTACTGGATTCAAAATTTCCCACAAAAACCGCGAAAACTATGTATAACCTCGACAAATTAGATATGAAAGTGTAGAGTAGGGCTCGGTAACCTTTTCGAAAGATCGGGAACCAATAACTGATGGGCAGCAGATGGAGGGCGGTTTAAAATAAAGTATTATAAAAAATAATAAATTCTTACACCGTAACGGCTTCGAATCAGTTGATGTGGAAACGGGTTTTCATATCTAGATGGCTGAGCTCCAAAATATCGTGGATGTATGTTCCAAAGATTTCCAGTCAATAGGCTTAATCCATTTTTAGGTATTATTTAACATTTAACAAGCAGTATCAGTATATCTGTGTCTTCAAATAGTTGAGTGTAAAAGTTACTCCGAGGGATGGGCAAAAAAACTACTATACTACTGTTGCAACTAAATATTTAATATTAATGCAATTTTAATTTTAATTATTTTTTAAATTAATGCAGTATTTATTGTAGTTTATATACAGTATTATGTACAGTATTATATACACATAAACGATAAGTAATACGTAAGAATAGAATTTTGATTTAGTTAGTTATGCCTACAATCAAAATTGGTAATTCAGTCATTGTTCATTCATTGATTCTGTGTAAACTAGTAACTAATATTTACAAAACTCCCCAATCTTTCTTAATAAAATCTGACACTCGTTCACCTATCATTATTGCTGGAGCATTCATGTGGGCGGATACTGAAAGCGGTATAATGCTTGTGTCAGCAACTCTTAAATTTTCAATTCCATATACCTTTAACTCGTTATTAACAACAGCGGTTGGATCGTCAAAGGGTCCCATTTTGCAGGTAGATGTTTGGTGGTATAATGTCGTGGACATTAGATGCAGGACGCAGTACCAGTAATAATCAGAATTGTACGGTAAATGTTCGCAACCAACGAAAGGTTTTGTATTAAAATGGACGTCGTATTTTTTAAAAGCAGGAGATTCGCTAAGGTTTTGTATAAATCTGATTCCTGCTATTAAAGTTCTTGCATCAAGGTTTTCGGGATCCGTAAGATAGTTTGCATATAATAACGGATAGTCGTAGGGATCGAATGATTTTAATTTCATATGCCCTTTAGATTTTGGATGTAATAGTATAGGTACTATTGTAAAACTTGCAACTCCTTCTAAGTCGGAATACATTTTCTGATAATACTCGTCGGAAATTCCTAGAGCTCGTCTGGCAATTACGCCATAATCTGAAGGTAATGATAATGCACCTAAAAGTATTTCCAGATCAGGGTAATCGCCTGTGTTGCTAACATTACTGTTTATGAAGGCAATTGCATCAGTACCTATGCTGGATAAAGGGCCTTCCCCAGTTGTGTACCAGTTGGTTAATCGACCAGAATCAAATAAATCTCCTATTGAACTCATGGTTAAATTGGTATTCAGGACCAGACCATAAACCCCCGAATGATCGTAAAGTGCTTCCCCAACTGGTAGGTCACTTAAAGTTGCAATCCCAAGTTCATCCAGATGTGCTCTGGGGCCTACTCCTGACAACATCAACAGTTGTGGTGAACTAATCACACCGGCCGAGACAATCACCTCTTTTGTGGCTGTTGCAACCATTTTTTTGTGATTTTTATTGTAAATTACTCCATGTGCCCGATTAGTAGAAGGATCGACTAGAATTTTTGTAACTTTGGCGTCAGTTAGAATGTGAAGGTTTTCTCGATGAAGGATTGGTTTGAGGAATGCATTTGCCACACTATGCCGGCGACCTGATTTAAAGGTTGATTGAACTCTCGAAAAACCAATTTGTTCGGGACTGTTGGAATCAATCAACTGATAGCCTAGTTCCTGTCCAGCAGCCAGAAACACGTCCCCTAGTTCAGATACGAAAGGAGTTTCAACGCTTAGATATCCTCCTACATTATGATAACTTGGATTCGAATCTCGTAATCGCGAATCTTCCGATTTTAGAAAAAACGGAAGTACATCTTCGTAGGACCACCCCGGGTTGCCCAAAGCTGCCCACCGATTATAATCTTCTGGATTTCCTCGTGTATAGAGCATGTAATTGATTACACTGGAACCTCCCAAAGCCTTGCCTCTTGCCCAGCGACATCTTTGATTTTCCATGGCTAGACAAGCGTGGTCTTGTGGCTCTGTAGTGTAGTTCCAATTGTAGTTCGTAAATTGTAGCAGCGATGCTAGTGGTGGAAATTGAACTAAACTGTTCTCGAGCCCACCAGCTTCAAGGAGAAGCACCTTCCAACTGCCGATCTCCGAAAGACGATTGGCTATCACAGATCCCGCCGAACCTGAACCAACGATGATAAAATCGTATTCGTTATCTGAAAAATTTAATGATGAGAATGGTTTAAACTTAAATATTACGTACTGATCGAGCTTTTGAAATAAGTAATAAACAATTCACCTACCATTTAATTCAGATATAAAAGGAATAGGTGCAATACCGCCAAACAGTTTTTCGATCACACTCAAAATGATTTCGAATCCTCTCTGATACTGCTCTGCGAATTCTGAGATGTGAATTCCTCGTGTCAGTTCCAAGATACACACAGATGCAAGGATTAGGATCAAGCAGGTTGCCGTGTTCCAACCCTGTAATTCCAATACTTATGTATATTATCAAAAATTATTTCACAGTGGGTTAGAAGAACATGAGAAAGTAAACGTATGCCATGATATACTTTTAAATATAAGAGAACTAGGCGTTGTATCATTTCTACGATGTCTTTGAAATCATAATTTTGAAAATAGACCATCATACGAAACATATTTTTTAAATAAGACACTCTCATAAAATTTGTTGAAAATAGTTCATATCCAGCGATAATCTACTGCAGGCCTTGTTGGCTCATATATAGTATCAGCTCCTGTTTTCAAAAACCTGCATTTACTAGTTTCTTGAAAAATATCAAAATTACACACACATACTCGTATGTGCCAATTTTAAACGGTCTGCATGTTTGAACTGTCAAAACACCGCCGGCCCCTACCGACCGACGCGACGCTCAGGCTTTTGTGTGTTTCTATTATAGGTATCATCAGAGGTTGTATATACTCGGGTGTCGTCTTATTTGACGGGTGGCCCTTGGCAGCATAAACCACCACAACACTTGTATAGTTATATTGCTCTCTTTCTACCTCCTTAGTTCGCATAGGCTATTAGAACGAGGGCTTTAAAGTTTATGAAATGCACTGCGGTGACTTGTGAATCGAAAAGAGATAGCACTTGCAGTGTTCAGTGGTTCCAAAACAGGCGATTTCTAATGTTACTTTTCAGATGAAGAAAAAGTTTTTATGTAATAAATACGTTTTTCAAAGCAAATTTAGTTCTTGTCCTCCCAGAATTTCAAATAAAGTTGTTTACGTTTAAAATAACGCTGGAGTGACACAATAATATGCAATTATCATAATGCACGCAGTTAATACATTAGTTTCTAAGAAAGGTAAGTAATTAACCCTCATTTTAGTAAAATTTTCCAGTGCAGTTTCTCTTGGATGATCAGAAGAGAGAGTGCTAATAATAATAATAATTGTGTTTAGAAGTGAAAATTGTGAGCTTTTGCGACGGTTATTTATTATAATATAATATTTAACCCTTGGAAGGCAATTCATTGCGAATTTACTTATCGCTTTGGCGGATTAATACCGAACCCCTTTCATGTCCGCCTGGATGTGTCGCTGCTGCGACAAACGCAATATATATATATATATATATATATATATATATATATATATATATATATGTTTAATTGCTCTTAACCCGATGCGGGTATACAGTTTAGGAAAATATATAATATAAGCCCATACATAAATTTAGTAAATATGTATACAGTAAAATGTGATTATATACAAGATGATTCACGCAAGAGTACGAGCCTAAATATTTGGGGATGTTTTAAATGTAGGAATATTTGAACTCATAAATAGTGATAATAGTGTTGTGGATTTTCAAAAATTTGCTTTAAGAGTTTTATATCACAAAATCATTGTTTTTCATCATAGAAAATTTTGAAAAATTATTGTTTAGTTATTATTAGTTTGGTAAGCAAACTATTTTCCGGCAAAAAATTAATTTTTCGCGATAATTAAATAATTGTGTTATAATAGTTGAAATAATTGTTTCCACATTGTTAGCATTAATTTAAAATTGTTTAAAAATAAATTACCTTGTTAGTTTAGTTATCAAAAAATTGATGAGAAATGACGATTATTTATTTTGAATTTGGTTATAGTTGGTTATGGTAATGGTGGATAACAAGATATTTATAATTATATCAAAATCAGGAAGTCACCGGTAGTTTCGTAATGTCGACAATGAATTACGTTTTTTGACGATAAAAATATCTTGATGATAATAAGTGTGATATGATTTTAAATGTTTAAATATGCAGAGCACATATTTGTATTAAAACTAATTTCCAAATACTATATCGATGTTAATAATTCAATACAATATAATGTAGATCTTACTTAAGAAGCATACGAATAAACTTGTTAGATTGTGTTTCATATTTACCATGATTCAGCAACCTCCTTCACTTACACTACAATAGCTAAAACTTTAAAACAATTAACGTGATGGTAGAAACTTTCTGTTAATTTAGTTACTGCTTGATGTTACCGAATTTTGGACTTAAACTGACCAAAATACCTTGAATTATTTATTTTTTGTGGTGGTACCGTTCTTACTTCCTCATTAACATTTCACTTATTTATTGGAGGTTTAGTAGTTTTAGCGGTTTTATTATACTTACTGCCTCGGGCGTTATATCCCTACGTGGGATTGGCCTTGTCGATCCAGTTCTTTCTATCATCTACGAGTTTTCACCAATTTATTTCCTTCAGGTTGCGTAGGTGTTTCTACTTTTTTCATACTTTCAGGTTTCCTTACTACACCACCGTTCACTATATTGTGATTGTTCTAATTCATAACTCATTTTAGGGCACCACCGGCCTCTTATTGTGTTGGGCCGAAGATTCTTCATGCTAGTTTGCTCTCAAATGTTAGTCAAATCAGATCACTTTCGTTTAACGTCCATGTTTCGCGGCCATACAGAAAATTTATTATAAAAACCGATATGCTAATTTCAGGTTTGTGTTAATGATAATAAGATAAAAATAAGTGTTATTTAGTTAAATATCTGCAGAGCACGGGAAGAATGTGAGTTTTTCGACTCTCCAAACAAAGAAGTAGTCCTGTTAATATAAACTGCTTATAGACGCTGAGTGATGCTATTGGAAAGTTAATATTTACGAATCCAGTAAAATTGCTAAATGAATATATTCCACATTTCAGAAAGTTCAAATAATTGCTTTTATTTTCAAATTTGTGTAGGTTTATGGCCGCTCTTACCTTTAAAACGAACTATAATTAATTTGATTGTTTTGACCACAGCGTGCTTTAGTTGTTTGTATAGTTGGTTGCCTACACAATAGGCCTAATTGACGCGTTCTTTTTAAAAATATACCTAGGCAATGTATGCTAAAAAGAAGAATTCCCTGTATTCTATTTTTAAAAATCCTATAAAGTGTATTATACAGAGTATAAAACGAATGGTAGCAGAACTCGTGGGCTGCGCTCTACGTTTTGTTTGGTAATGGTATTTAAAAGACAGTAAGGAAGATAGTAAATAAAATTAACCAACGGCTTTAGAGATGATAATTTATTCTTATTTTATAAATATATGTGATTATACAAGGTGTTTTAGAAAGCCGTATAAAAATTGTATGTTATGCGCTCCACATTCTGTTGGGAAAGAAGCAGTAAAGTTGATATTACAGAGGTTTATATTAGAATAAATACAGAAAAAAAATCTAGAATATATTCTTTAAAAAACTTTGATTAATATTTAGAATTGGAAAATGTAGAGAAGTATTTAAACAAGCGATTCTTTTAATTTTTTCTGTACCTATATTAAGGAAGCAGATAATTTTAATTGGGAAAATACTGTAGCTGTGATCTAATTCAACCATTTCATATTTTAAATAAGTGAAATCCCGTCTTTTAAATTAGAAATTAACTGCAGACTTAAGAATTATTTTCGACAATTTCTATTGCGGTGGGCAATGATATAGAGTTGTTTAAGAGGTATTTTGGAATTTGGAATCTCTTTAACTTCAGCAAGCTTATTTTATATATAGAAACTGGGAAATTGTTTCGTCTTGAAATGGTCTTTACCCTTAACCGTTTTCTCTCGAAAAGCTTACTTTCCGAAACCGGATTGTCTCGAAAAAGTTTCGTCTGGAAACGGTTTCGTCTCAAAACGGATTAGCTTTTAAACTGTTCCAAAATGGTGTGGGATCGTGAGGGTTTGGCCCGGTAAGTGTTTGGCCCCATGGCGGTTTGTATCTGTAATGGTTTTATATCGAAAAATTCTCTTTGCGGAAACGTATTGCCTGGAAACTATACGATGTCATTCTGAAACGGTTTTTATCTTGAAATGGTTGTCGTCCCGAAACGGTCTTGTTTCGAAATGGTTTCGTCCTGATACACCTTATAGTGCAGTGTCAGTTAGATATGTTTACAAAAAAAGTATTTGCACCTTTTAATAGTTAAGCGTAAAAAATGCTTTGAGGGATGAGTTGAAAAACAATGTGTTGTAATTAAAATATATTTGCGGTACCACATTTACCGCTCTATATACATACAAACACAAACAATAATATTTTAACAAATTATTCTTATTCTAGAAATTATGTTTAAAAACAGATTGGTATTGTGGTCATTGTTAAAAGGAAGAAAATAATTGATTGGTATGAGCTACCAAATATTTATAAAACTCCCCAGTCTTTCTTAATAAAATCTGATACCCGTTCACCTACCATTATTGCGGGAGCGCTGGTGTGGGCGGATAATGTAAGCGGTATAATACTTGTGTCTGCAACCCTCAAATTTCTAATTCCATATACCTTCAACTCGTTATTAACAACAGCAGTTGGATCGTCAACAGGTCCCATTTTGCACGTAGAAGTCTGATGATATCCTGACGTGGCCGTTAGCTGCACGACGCAGTACCAATACTCATCAGAATTATACGGTAAATGTTCGCAACCAACAAAAGGTTTTGTGTTGAAACGGACGTCGTATTTTCTAAATGCATTAGATTCAGTTAGTTTTATTATAAATCTAATTGCTGCTATTAACGTTCTTGCATCGACATTTTCAGGATCTGTAAAATAATTTCCATAGAACAATGGATAGTCGTAGGGATCGGATGATTTTAATTTCATATATCCTTTGGATTTTGGATGTAGCAGTAGAACTAGCATTGTGCAACTTGGACTTAATTCCAAATCGGAATACATTTTCTGATAATACTCGTCGGAAATTCCGATTGCCCGTCTGCCGATCACACCATAATCTGAAGCTAACGATCCGTCACTCATAATTATTTCAAGATCAGGGTAATCGCCTGTATGGCTAATATTACTGTTTATGAGTGCAATTGTGTCGGTATTAGCTGTTCTAGATAAAGGTCCTTCCCCAGTGGTGTACCAGTTGGATAATCGGACAGAATCAAATAAATCTGCTATTGAACCCATAGTTAAATTGGTATTGATTACTAAACTGTTAAGAATCAAGTGATCCTTAAGTGTTTCCCCAACTGGTAGGTCACTCAAAGTTGATATCCCAAGCTCTTCCAAATGTGCTCTAGGACCTACCCCTGAGAGCATTAACAATTGTGGTGAACTAAGCGCCCCTGCTGAAACAATTACTTCTTTTCTAGCAGTTGCAATTAATTTTTTATGATTTTTATTGTAAATTACTCCATAGGCTGTGTTAGTGTAAGGATCGATAAGAATTTTTGTAACTTTGGCGTCCGTTAAAATGTGAAGATTTTCGCGGTGAAGTATTGGTTTTAAAAATGCATTCGCTACGCTATGCCTGCGACCTGATTTCAAATTTGCTTGAAACCTCGTAAAACCAATTGATTCTGGACTGTTGGAATCAATCAACGGATAGCCTAGTTCCTGCCCAGCTTCTAGAAAAGCCTCCCCCAGTTCAGATATGAAAGGAGTTTCAACACTTAGATATCCTCCTACATTATGATAATTAGGATTGGAATATCGTAATCGCGAATCTTCCGATTTTAAAAAATATGGAAGCACATCTACGTAGGACCATCCCGGATTGCCCAAAGCTGCCCAACGGTTGTAATCTTCTGGATTGCCTCGTGTGTAAGCCATGAAGTTGATTACTGTAGTACCTCCTAAAGCTTTGCCTCTGGGATAACGACAGCGTTTATTTTCCATGGCGAGGCAAGCATGTTTTTGTGGCTCCATTGTGTAGTTCCAATTGTAATTGGTGAATTGTAAAATAGGTGTTAGCGCTGGATATTGAACTAAACTGTTTTCAAGCCCACCGGCCTCAAGTAAAAGAACCTTCCAACTTCCTATTTCGGAAAGGCGATTGGCTACCACAGAACCAGCTGAGCCGGAACCAATGACGATGAAATCGTATTCTTGGTCTGAAATATCAAAACAATAGTAGTGTAAGAATAGGATATGCTACTATCATGGAGTGTATTATTTTGAGTTTAATTATCTGGACTGTAGTAGCAATTTACATTTAGCTTTTGCAAATACAAACGTGGTTACATACCATAAAGTTTACTTTTGCTGGTAGAAGTTACAAATGTTTTTTAATGCAAGATACTTACATTTGTCAGTGAGATATACGTACCGTTTGTTTCAGGTATGTAAGGAATGGGAGCGATTCCTCCAAGCAAGTTTTCTATCACACTCACGATGCTTTCCAAACCTCTCTGGTAATTGTGTGCGAATTCGGAGAAATAAACTCCTCCTGTCAGTCCCAAGATAGATCCAGATGTAAGTACCAATATAACCCATGTTGCAATGTTACAACCCTATAAAGATATTTGTTCCAATGTACTTTTAATTACTTAGCTTAATACATTTTAAAAACTTTGAACGTATGTCTTATATGTTCTAAGCAGCTGAGAAAGAGGAGTTTGATATCTTTTGTAACACATTTATGAAATGTTGCTTTGTCTTTTAATTTGTCTTATTGCCAATACAATAGTCAATTAAAAATTATTTATTTTTGTATAAAATGCAGCTGAATTATTGTCTTTAGATTCCGTTTGTAGTACCAAGTAAGTTATGGGATTACATAAGGTTTTCTATACTGTGTAACATGACAGAGGTATACTGTTTGTAGTGTAGTCTTTATTTTTTTTTCTTCTTTTTATCCACTTCCTGTACTCCTTGCGGTGGTTTGTTAGTCTTCTGCTTCTAGCATTGTCTTTCCTCGTCGTCCACTACGGCTTTTACCATGTCCCATTTCTTTATCTGCCTGCCCCTTGGTCTGTGCCCTTCCACTTCCACCTCTAGTACCACTTTGGGTAGCTTACCTTTTTTTCAACTGTTGCTTCTCTTTCTACTTCTGTCATTCATTGTCTTTTCTTCTTAGTTTCAGTAACTGCTAATAAATCTCATTTTCTTTCGAAGTCTTCTATGCGTCTCATTATCATTTAAGCTTCTTATATTTCAAAGGCCTATTCTTAGAGTTCTTCCCGATTTTTCTCTGTTATCTTTCCACTTCTTATTTTCCATTTGTTTGTTCATTTTCTCTGCCCTTTGCGTCTTCATGTGTTTGGTCAGCGTAGCAATCAGTTTTTTTGGGGTTTCATTTACTGTCTTCTCTTTATTTATTATTTCCTCCAATGTGTTCTTTGCCGTATTCCAACTCTATTTTTTTCGTTCTATTGTCAGTTTCCGATAACGAACTTTGGAATAACTATTTTCTCTTGTTTTCTTTATTCTCCCGCTCTCTGTCCTTTGCTTATCTACGTCTCTTTCTTTTCTGGATAAGTCATTATTAATAAATACCTTATCTTCTCCCTTATTTTTCAGTTTTATCTTGTTCTGTATTATGTTTACTTTATCTTCATACCTCTCGAATTATATTAAACATATTTGTGGCCCTATTTTGCAGGCTGTTTTGATAGGAACATCAACTCCTAATTTTTGTTGTATAAAATTACTCATTTCTTCTTGTAAGTCAGCTGGATTACTTTTATCTATTCGTGATTCTACAACAGTATTCTGTCTCATGTCTTTTTTCAGTTGCTCTAGTAGTACACAGTATGTGAAAATTAATGTGTAGAATTCTAATTTTCTTTATATACTTTTAAATGTTTACATAATTAAACCAACGCACATAGCAATAGTTGCGTAATGCACAAATGTAAGGGTATCATGGCGGGCGAACTATGTTCCCCCCCCCCCCCAGAAATCATTGATGCACCCAGCACACATATAGCAGGGCAACCAAAATAAATTTTTCCTTTAATTTAATTAAATAACTCATTGTTGTCCACTTATGGCAGAATTAAGTCGAGCTGTTAGGTTACTTCATTTTCCAATAAGATGTATTCAAATGATGAGAAAACGGATTTGTTGCTTATTTTTGCGAAATGCCGCAGAAATACGGCTGTAGTTGAAAATTTATATATCAGTCACTGTCCACCTAGAAGACCACCGCCTGGTAAAATTATAGAACCCTTGAAACTTCTGTAAGCATATTTCATATACATATACTGTTTTAAGGCCATTTTAAAAAATGCGATAGGAAAATATGTTGCTTTCTGTCAGTGATTTTTTATTTGTAGCTATAATTAGCTTAATATGTGGGATTGAGTACTTTTGCTTGTACTGAGTTTACTAGTGCAGTCAGATTCTCTGTAGAACCTTTGGTACTCAAGATACTGCAGTAACATTTTATTTTATTCATTACAGTACTACAAGTATTTACGAAAATGGTGTGAAAGTATTAGATACTTCCTACTGGAATATATGGTATAATGTAAATACTAATATAGTACACGTCACAATAAAAATAAATTAATAATGGTTATGCTCTACACCCCATGAAGGAGGTTGACATGCAAGATGGAAGGTCAGGGCACCCGTATGCTTGCTCTTCCACCCGGTTGTCGCGTGCCAACATAATGACACGTGGTGATGTAGTGGGCATCACGCAATGGACAACCGTATTATTATCCCTTGTTAATTTGAACGCAGATACCCAATGATTTAAAGCGACGAAGACAAGTTACAATGTTAAATGTTCGGTATTACTTCCTTTTGTGAGAATACAAGCTTCTCGCACCGGATCAATGACTGCCGTACTCTTTCAAATACTCCTGCAGTACTTCAGAAATATGTAAATACGTTTTGAAAACATTGGTAGAGATTGACCTTACTTCCTGCCGCTTTTTGTTTATGAAATAAATATCGAGCAGGGTTAAGTCGGGTGACTTGGGAGGTAATGCAATTAATTCACCGCGTCCGATACCCCCCTGTTTTAATAAAAAGTTGTTCCTAAAGGGACTGGTATAAATAACTATGTTTCTCCGTATGATGTTTTGCTTGGTATGTTTTTTTAGTTGATTTGGACTTTATTATAGTGAACGAGATATAAAAAACACGAAAAATGAACATTTTCTAATATTTCTCGATACATTTTCTATTGTTTAATCATACTAACGTAAAAGTATTATTATTTAGAACAAAGGTGAACATGGGCAATTGTAATTTATTAGAAATCAGCTGATAGATCTAAAGGTATTAATTACTTAATATTACGACATTTAATATTTACCATGATTCTATAGTGGTCGGCGAATGCACAACACGAACTAAAATTTAAACTGCAGATAATAACGACGATGGTTTGCTATGCACTTCGCTGCAAGATTGCGACTGAACTTCTTTCAAAACTTTTTCTTTATGTAACATTTCGCAGTATGTTCTAATTTCCGGAATGGCATTTCACTGTACTTTGGGTTTGGCATTTTTATGGGGTTTATTATAAAAAAACACTATCTTTTAACCGTAAACTATTTACTCATCCATTAATATAAAAGCTTTATTTTATTTCATCCAAAGGGGCTCTGTTTTTTCCCTTGTATTTTATTATTAATTTTTATTTTTATGTATTTATTATGGTATAAATACGGTGGTATACCACACGAGGTAGAATGGTTACTTTACAGGCCTAGTCTACTCTATGCTATTGAATTTTTTACATTTTCTGTTATAATTTATATAAGGGATAGCATTCATCATACACATTAACATAATGTAAAAGTTAAATTATACTGTTTTAACTTATATAATGATACAAATTTAAAATACAATAAAACGACTCGTGTACAGTTTCTAAGCAAAATGTAGTTTGAAAACGTAAACCGGATTTGTTACTATACTATGAATTAGAGTGTCGATTGAAATAGGAAGAAAGCAACTTATTTTTACAGCCGATTAATAAATTCTACGCAGTTTTAGCGCTTAGTTATATGTGACTGGTCGTTTTCTGTTCCGTTCACCCGTTTAATTTTGTTTTTTTAATTTAACTGCTAACGTTCGATGTTATATTATTAAATCATTATTAGCATATTTGACGCAACGATAAGCGTTACATAAAGGCTGATATGCTCTCTACATTTTCTTTTCCTCTAAAGTTAATATATATATTGCTGTAGTATACCCCCTACCTTAATACGTAGAACAACCAAAGAAAGAAATTACTGAGAATAACGCATTAAGATTAATGAAGGTACTTCACAATTATCACCACGGCTATATGAGACTCTCAGGGTAAATGCTGTATTAAGAACTCACTACAATTCTGTTTAATTTAGAAAAATAATGAATGTTCGATTATACAGAAAAGGAAGTCAGAATTTACAATCCATTACACATATGCCCTCTGATTTTACAAACTTTTAAGATTACAAACTAAAACACATATACAGGGTGTCCCAAAACTCCTGGGACATAGAGCTACCACGTATTCTAGAGGTCAAAAGAAGTCGATTGGATCCAACTTTGTCATATACCAAAATGTACCGTTTGCCCGTGAGAGGAGTTCAAAGTTTACTTAAAAAATCCCATTTTTGTATGCTGTTCAGAAACGTGTGAACCAATTTTAATGAAATTTGGTACCTGGGCACTTCAAAGGAAGCCACTACTTTCAGTAACTTTCAGTAAATCTGGCTGGCTGCAAACTTCCTGTTTCTCGAAGACGACATTCGATACGAGCAAAAGTTTTGTGTTTTGGAATTCTTCGATTTGGGTATCTCTCTTGATACACGCGGACACTCACGCGGCAGTTACCTTGACAGTATCCAAGAACTAATAACATGTTGGTCTGCTCATTGAAAGGGAAATCCATATTTGATAGCGGCAAAAATAACAGCAGCAACAACAACAACAATTAAAGCAGCAACGATGGTTACAATAACAAAAAAGAATACAAAAGCAACAAACAGTGAACAATTATTGAAAAGTTTACTGTCAACAATCAACTGAGATGATTATGAATTTGTTTCTTATCAAAATTATCACCTTTGTTTTATTTTTGTGTCTACGGCCAACTAAATTTTGTAATACAATTAAACCTGCAATAATAATATCGGTTATCAGTGTTTAAGTAAACATTTTTTTTCTTCGAAACTTTACGAATTACGGAGTTTTTACAAGAGTCAAAAAATGAAGCTAATGAATAAGTCTTCACCTTAAAAGAAACATAGAATCGTATCATCATCCTTAAAAAAATTCTGAACAAATTTATCAGGGGGTGGGGGTGGTTTTAACCCTTCTCCAATTTTCTTTGGGTTTCGTTCGTTACTGAAAGTAGTGGCTTCCTTTGAAGTGCCCAGGTACCAAATTTCATTAAAATTGGTTCACACGTTTCTGAACAGCATACAAAAATGTGATTTTTTAGGTAAACTTTGAACTCCTCTCACGGGCAAACGGTACATTTTGGTATATGACAAAGTTGGGTCCAATCGACTTCTTTTGACCTCTAGAATACGTGGTAGCTCTATGTCCCAAGAGTTTTGGGACACCCTGTATAAAAAAACACACAATTTAATCTTCTCTGTTACGGCCAGAACTTTAGTTTAACATTTCACCCACCTTGTTTGTTGTCACAATGATAGACCACTGACTTCTTTCCTCTGAAGATCCCGGCAGTCAGTCCAAAATCACTCCTATCAGCTGTCCAAAGCTGTTCTAACTTCCAGCTTGGCTCCTACTGAAACTCTCTCTACTTCGACCTTCTCCAGGACATATGTAATTCATTGTCAAATCTTTCAACTATTATTCAGCTTTACAATATCCGAAGTAACAAAATTCAGTAACAACTATTTCAAAAACACCCCTCTTTATTGATATAATTTTTCTCGTAACTCAACAAATAATAGTTTTATACGAAGAACATAAATTGACACACCTTCCATTTTTCTAATTTTTATCGTAACTAAACAATAAATTTTTATTTTTCTCTATTACCAATCACGATCAAAATTTTTAAAACACAACCTCCTATCTATAAATAAATTACATAATATCAACAACCATCGGAACAACGCATGTAATGGATAAGAATTACTAAACATTCCTTTCTACTCCAAAGAAAATAAATAAATGATCTAAAATATGTTTTAGAATAGA
>JABXWE010034208.1:0-25143 GCA_014611495.1 Limonius californicus
GAATATAAAAAAGAAGGACCTGGACGACTGGCACGAACAGGAGTCGACGTTTCCTGAATTGAAGGATCCCCAGAACCACCTATGTTTGTTGACAAAGCTATCAGGCTGGCTTCAAAGGATTGCAATTTATGCGCTAACTTCGTTTTGCACTTTTCTAGTTGACCCAACAATTCCTCCTTCATCTTCCCCTCTTCGTCCCTACTCACAATCATTCGACCTATACGACCATCATAGTGGATGATTTTACTATTCAGTTTTTTGTACGCACCACCGTGAATTGAATCCTCAAATTCTTCGATCAATTCTCTCAACTGTCTAAGCCCTAATACAATAGCTTCTTGATCATCAACAAAAAAAAAAGGATGCGAAGGAAATTCGAAGTATTTGTCCCCCTTTTCCTTCTTAATGGCAGCCCTCAACAATTTTCGCAAATTATCTAATGTGCCTTCCGCCTTTACACCACGGATACTCAACTCATAAGAAATTTCGGAAGTGTTTAACCGATCGATATCCATATTGTTACGCCTTAAATTAATATAAACAATAACAATCTCCCTATAAATATACAACAGCAAATAATATGCAAACTTCCCTAATATTACACCCCCAAAATAATTTTTCCCAAAACCAAACCTTGTTGCAATTGTCTTATTAATTACACCAGTAAATATAACTACAATTTAATTATACAGTATAACTACAGTCACGGTTGCCCCACGTTGGGCGCCAATTTCCTATGACGCCTGCAAATAATTTCCTACGGAAATTCCTGTAAATTAGATAAGTAATTCGTAGATTAATATCAGCCTCCCGGAACCTCAATCGAAGATGGGCGGTTCACAAATAAAGTCAAAAAATAAAGTAATTAACTACTCGTCAATCACCGGTAAAAAGGGCGCCACCAGCTTGTTAGATTACGCTGATAATAATTCAGATGTAGTTTAGAGTAAACTGGACCTCAGGTTCTTCACACTTATCTAATTTCTTCGTTACAAATTTACCAAACATAGGGTAACAATAAATAATAAGGCCAATTGCAACAACGGTAAATTTAATGATGCAAAAAAAAATATATATCAATAAAGTAGATATCCCAATAACATATACAATAACGGTGCTAATGTGCACTAGAACCCTGTATACGTACACACCCCCGTACCATTCACTTAATATAAGGTTAAATAAGATTTAAAATAAGTGAGCAAGGTAAAAATACTGCGTTTGTAAATAAATATCCCCGTTTATGAACCTAAAAACGCCCACAGTCGCTGAAAGTACTTTCATAACTAAGAGCGCCCTGAAAACACAACATATCCTAGGTAACAATTCGAATAAACGCAATATTACAGCTCCAGATGACGTACCCTGTATATATCAAGTGAAATTTACGCTAATATGCACGAAATACGTAACACGCTAATATACCCAAAAGTATTAATATAAACAATGGTTCACAAACACGTGAAAGAATTAAAAAATTAAATCATAACATCGGAAACAGTACAAATTAAACAACGAGCAAATAACTCGACTCCAAAATTAATAAATAATCCAATTGAAATCACTTCCCTGAGAGCTGCTGAGTGGAAAATCCCGTCGTGGCTTCACATTCACACGTGCGGTACAGCTTTGAGTTCCAATTTCTCGCAGACAGCGAATTCAAAACGTAAATGTGGCGAAAGCTTACAGCCCCCAACTTGTTGACTAATTAAGCTTACACCCCCAACTTGTTGTCTAAATTAATAAATAAAGAATGCGTTAGCCTAGCATGTTCAAGATAAAAGATGAAACTTACCAATCGAAAATCTCCGAATGACACTAACACAAGAATTAAACGACGAATATAAATCGGCCAAAGACCCACATCGACTCTCTTCAAACTAAATTAGAACTCGATGTATTTAAAGATGTCTTCAATATAACGAGAAAATCCTCAAGTACAGAATACTGAAACAGAAGACTCTGGTTCGACGCTTAATGCACTTGTCTGTCTCACGACCCAAAAATGGTCGCCGGAAATGCACAAAGTTCCCCCAAAAACTCGCACAGGCGCGATTCATAAAAATCAAGTGAGGAAAATGGGTTGCAAACCAATCAGGCGAAATTACCGTCACAAACTTTACATAACAATATACTAAGCAGGTTATCCTTAATACATTGTAATAATTATGTGTACCAATATATTTTTAGAGCCAAAAATGGTAGTATGTACACTTAACTAAGAAATTAACTAATTAGCGCTAAGAGTTGCATATTTATATTTTGTAGTTATAGCTGCACTGTAATAATTCTGCGTGTATCTAATTTAATATTAGACTCTAAACCGCTAACAACTAAATAATGGGCTGCGGATCCCTAATTTAATGTGTGAGTTGTGTGCTCCTGTTTCATTACTTACAACTGTACTTATCTAACTCATGAACTGTGTGCCCCTAACGTATTACTGCAGTTCTGTGTTTCTATTTTTTAACTAGATTGGTGTGCACCAAATTAAATAATGAGCTGTGTACTATGTATTTATTCTGAAAGCTATGTCTTCCTATTTTATAATTCGAACTACTATATATCTATGTGTATCTAATTAAATAATGGTATGTGTGTTCCTAATCAGTTATGGGAGTTGTGTGATCCTATATTATATAACGATATAGTAAGCAGGTTGCCCTTAATTTCTTGTTATAATTATGTAATCCAGTGTATTCTTAAACCTGAAAATGGTAACGTGTGCAGTTAACTAAGAAATTAACTAATTAACGCTGAGAGTTGTATATTTATATTTTACAGTTATAGCTGCGCTGTAATAATTCTGTGTGTATCTAATTTCATATTGGAGTCTAAACCGCTAATAATTAAGTAATGTTTTGTGGACCCCTATTTTAATGTGCAATCTATGTGTTCCTGTTTTATTATTTGCATTAAATAAATAATGAGGTACCCTAATTTATTATTACAGGTATGTCTTTTTATCTTATAATTAAATTAATCCAGTGTGCTCCTTATTAAGTATGATAATGATGTGTTCGTATTTTACAATTCGAACTAGATCTAATTTAATAATGGACTGTGTGTTCCTAATTAGTTATGAGAGTTATGTGTTCCTATTTTGTATATAGAAGTTTTTACCTAATTATATAATACGCAGGATACCCTTAATTTATTCTAATAATTACGTGTAACAATGTATTTTTAGAGCTGAAGATGGTAGTATGTGCACTTAACTAATAAATTGACCACAATTTACCATAAGAAATGCATATTTCGATTTTATAATTACAACTTTGTACGCAGTAATAATTCTGTGTATATCTAATTCAATATTAGATGTTTAACCGCTAATAAATAAATAGTGGCCCGTGGACCCCTATTTTAATGTGTGAGTTATCTGTCCCTGTTCAATTATTTACAACTATACTCAATTAGGTAATGGATTGTAGGCCCCTAATTTATTATGAAAATTATGTGTTCTTATTTTATAATTACATTATTGCAGGGTGCTTTTTATTTGGTATGAGAGTTGTGTTTGTATTTTAGAATTCGAACTATATCTAATTAAATAATAGGCTGTGTGTCCCTAATTAGTTATGAGAATTGTGTATTCCTATTTTACATATAGAACTTTACCTAACTATATAAGAGGCAAGATGCCCTTAATTTATTGTAGTAATTGTGTGAATCAAGTTATTTAGCAGGTAATATGTGCTCTTAACACAAAATTGGTCCTACTTTACTGTGAGCATATTTAAATTTTATAATTATAGCTGTGTACAGAATACTGATTCTGGCAGTATCTAATTAATGTTGGTCTGCAAACGGCCAACAGCTAATTAATTGACTGCGAACGCCGCAGCTGTGGGTTCCTGTTTTATTAATTACAACTGTACTTAATTAAGTGATGGGCTGTGTGTCCCTAATTTATTATCACAAGTGTGTGTTCCTATTTTATAATTAAATTAGTTCATGTTAAATAAAACAGTGAGCAATGTACTTCCTATTTTGTATGAGAATCGTGTATAAATAAACAATGGGCTGCGGACCTCTATTTTAATGCATTAGCTATATGTTTCTCTTTTATTATTTACACCTGTACGTAATTAAATAATGAGCTGTATATCCCTAATTTATTATTAAAATTGTGTGTATTAAATGAAATAATTAGCAGTGTGCTTTGTATTTAGTATGAGAGTTGTGTGACCCTACTTTATTATTCAAACTATACCCAATTAAATGATAGGCTGTGTGGTCCTAATTTATTATGAGGGTTGTGTGTTTGTGTGTTATTATTAAAGAATTAGGTACTAATTATCTGCAGAAGAGAAACACGTGGCAGAAAAGAAGCCGATAATCAGTAATGGAACGTAAAAGACGGTTGATACTTGCACTAAGTTAAATCTCGAGCTATTTGCCTTCTATTTGTTGTGAAATCCGTACATTTCTATTTCAGTATTAGAGCTATGTGCTCAGCAATGGCGCTCTGTGTTCCTAATTAACTGTTGAGCTGTGACCTGATTGATTGCATTGTGTGCTGGTAATTGTTCATTCAGTTGTGTATCTGTTGGTGGTAGTTTATACTGATACAGGAGTTTATATGGTTCCTAAGTTGTTCTAAGATTTCCATTGGTTATTAAATATTTTAGCAAACTGGTTTCGATGCAATCTCATTGACAGCGTCGAAAGGCTCTAATAAGTAAATCTCTTTTAATTTACAGCTAATATATTACTGTTGATAACATGATTTACATATATGATGATGACTGTACATCTACCTACGGTCTTGGGCAAACTAAAGAAGAAAGTAAATGGAACTTTGAATGGAATGCCCCAATCACCGATTAACCGTACCTATCTACATAAATGTAATTTACTAACATAACTTTTTTGAATATTTTCCAAACGTAATATTATTAAACATTGTATCATCGGTTAGTCGCCTAAGAAAATATTTTAACGTTTAATATTATACCTAAGTATTTTGTATTTATTTGAAACATTAATAATGTGAACTCCACTTCAACTCACAAAGAGCCGAGCTGTTGATAAAATTTGCATTATAATTCGAAAAAATTTCTTAGAGGCTAACGAGAAGACATCAAAGGGGATCTAATATGCTGAAACGCAAATAAATAACGTGTGATTGCGCTTGAAGGATTTTGAATATACCTTAAAGAATCTAGGTCGACTGGACTTTCGCTAAAGGCCAGGGTGGTTGTTCCAACCTCTCATGCAAATGCTTCAAGGCTCTATTTATGATTTTTAAGGGCTTTCTTGAACACTCAACTGTTCCTATATTACGATAACTACCCTACAGTTTTCAGCTCTCAACAAGTGTCTAGCAATAATGTAGCTCTGTAACAAATACAATCAAATAAAGTGTACCAAAAATGGCATTAGATATTTCGCTGGCGTAATCAAATCCAATGAAATAGCTTTGAAAATTCTGTATAACAAGGAAAATATCAATGGCTTGTATAGGCTGATTTTCATTGTTTATTATTTTCTAACAACGATACTTTACTCAGTTCGTCGGAAAGTATATTTACTATAGCTTTAAGAGTTATATGATTAGGAAACAGACGTATCTGGGTATCCTTTACCTAAGTTAATAGATTCCTTAACTACCGAAAGCTTCCTGGCTATAGTTGTAAATACAATCCAATGACTTACAATGAAAGCGGTATCGTCCCAGCGGATGAAACTCGCACGCGCCTGCTCGACAAATGAGATGTTTCCTTATCACCTTCATAACACGCAAGGTCCACTTGTTGTACACCACTCGCAATGGTTTATGACAACATAAAAGCAACGCATAAAACCAAGAAGATAATATAATATAGTAGTTTTACGCCACCTACGAAATTTATATCTTGCGAACAACCGCGAAGTACAGTAAAATTATGAGGTACTCCGTAAATTAAAGATGGCTTTTTATAGAAGAAAACGATCACTCGGGTATACTTACATCAATCTTGGACTACAACTAAGAAAGCCGCGTTGCGGTGTGTTGTAATGCTGAGTGCCAGAGGATTCTTGTTGGTTAATATGCTATTTTCTGAAATATTAAAGCGAATCGTATTTTATCCTTCCCAGTATTTCTAAAATTAGATTTCTTTGAAACAAAGATGGAAAATGTCTTTGAACCGCAAATGCATTACCTGAGATTACGTGCACGCGAGGTAATGTTCCGTAAAGCTCCTTCTCGTTCGAACAAGTAATATTGCATACTTACTGGCACTTGTTGCCTCCGGAAAGCATTGCAATATACTCGTAACCGGAAGACCTTTCCGATGCTGATCATGAAGTCCATGATAGATTTAATTTATTAGTTAACTCCTAGTAGTTAACACTGATAAACGAGCGAAATGTAGTTAGGGTATGGTGATTCGCGCTTAGAGCAATCGCTCAATTACGACTAGTCACATAAACGGTTAGGGGCTAATAAAGTGCCGTAAAATTAACTTAAATAAGCGTTTTCGTTTTCATCGTACCTCTATTAATATGTGGCCTTCCTACGTCTTTTTTTAATATTTGGTAACATATCCAATATTGTAATAAACTGAAACAATTATAGGAAAATTCAAAAAATAATTACTAAGATAGTAAAGAAGTGTTAAATCAATCTCCGTTTATGGCAAATGTGGACCTAGTGAAAGTCTTTCACCTTATCACAAACTCCCATCCTTTAAGAACATAATGTATACAGTGTGAACATTCATCTAATTTTCTTAAACTCAGAACGGTACCAAGATTTTGTAACCAAGGTAGGTTGTTTAGCAGCGAGTGACAACCAAGTTATCACAACATAGATAAACAACTATTTCTCCAATACAAAGACAAGCTCAATCACCCCTATTTTAGGTAGGATCAAGAAGATCCTGAATCCTCTCCGAAAAAGGCTGCACCAGAATTTGAATCTTGAGGCTTGTTTAGGATAGTTCTGATCAATTAATTCGCCACTTTAAATAAATGATAAATCATTATTAGTCGATTAATTGAAAACAATATTAGGATAGTTTTGTAACATAGTTACTAATATTATGTAGTAATTTTGTCCTAAACAAGTTACAGGATATTTACTAATGGATTAGGCTAAAAATAATTGATTCGATTTTGGAACATGAACTATAGAATTCTTACGGTACCGCCAAAAAAAGTAGTCGCATACGGTTTTACAATGTAAAATCCTGAAGGAAACGGAATCAGCTTACGAGGCGGTTATCGAAAAATTCTTCTAGCATTGCCTAATTCTTATGAATGTAATGAAGATTTGCACTATCTTTATGGAAATAACCTTACTGTAGTTGATCATCGGGCAGTTCGTTCAAGAACGGTCGCAAAATTTCTTCCTGATACCGCGTTGCATTTATGTTAGCATATAACAAAACATTTATGACAGTTCAACCTGGTTGGTCCACTACACAAATTACCGCTACTACGAAAATTATTTACCAGGCAACGTCCTGTAGAATGGAAAAGCAAGCAAGAATTAAAGATAAGCCCGAATATATTTTACATTATTTAGTAAGCATCTCATTATAATCAAAGTCTATATAAAAATATCTGAAACGATTCCACAATCTGTTGCAGTCTTTGCGGTTCTACCTAATACAACACTCAAAGTTAGGCAATACTTCTGGAAAATATGATGATGATGATTTCTATGGGTCGGAGCAAGCTCCTGCACTTAGACCATCAGGGCCCATTGTGCTCCCTAGGGATTACAAAGGAGTTCATTCCCTGAACAGGTCTTAAATGTTTCTTGGTCCAAGAAAGGGGGAGCCAAGGTGTTTGTGTCTTAAAGCGGCTAATGCCTTGCATTTGCAGAGCACATGCTCAGAGATTTCGTCTTGCTCTTGACATTTCCTACACTGGTTGTTTAACACAATCCCTATAGTGTGGAGATTCAGGAGGTTCAGAATATAGCCTACCGATTTAGGCGTAGGGCTCTTGATGAAGGCTCTAGCCTGTCTGGGTGTGAGTCTGGATGTCCAAGAGTGCTGAAATTGCGCGTTTGCGTGACTCCAGATCTCGTGCCTCACGTGTTTGGGGGCTATTCCAAAAGCTGGCTGTGGACCCACTAAAGGTTCAGAGGTCCCAGCCACAGCTAGGGCATCAGCTTCCTCATTGCCACTTATTCGACTATGACACGGAACCCATAGGGTTTTCACGTAATTCTCAGCTGAGAGTTTAACGAGTGTGGCTCGACATTCTTCAACAAGCCTGGACCCTATCTTGGGAAATATTAGGGCCATAACGGCCGCTTGACTGTCCGAGCAAATATAGAAGTTTTTACTTCTATAGCTTCTATTGAGGTTTTCATTTGCACAGGCAGTAATCGCGAAGATTTCTGCCTGGAAGATAGGATATTTGCGTAGGGCAAATATGAACTATTATGTTTCTACGCACATATTACATTTCGAATACCCATTGCATTCAGTACATATTACAATAATTTTTGAATAGATCTGCTTTGGCGTTGGATGAGTAGAAGAAGTCAGAAAGTCGAACAAATTTGTTATTCTGAAGAATCAATGGAAATTGCCAATTATTTGTGGCGTGGGGGAAGCGTCAATCCATATAACCGCTAAATTATATCATATTTCAACCCAGGCAGTGAAGGAAATTTTAAAACAGCAGCCATAGTATTTCAGACAGTTCTGGACACATTTAAATCTTGACGCAGCTTGTTCATTGCTATGTTGCAACTCTTCACATATAAGCCCCCAATCCGGATTTGGAAAGCTTTGTATCAGAATGTTCTCTAACTTTTCCATTTTATTCAATCAACGTAGTATTTATAAGCTTCTGCCATAATGCCGTGCTAAGGAGAAGCACGTGATAAAAGAAAGTGTTTGTGTTTAGTTGCAGTTGTAGAAGTTAAACTGCTATATAAAACGTGAACTTATCTATCAGATTAATTGTGTTATGACTTTATCGTCGTTGTCGTCTTCGACCTGTAGGAACCATCGTTTCCTCGTGCTTTCCAAGATTCTTTTTCCTTGTGGGTTATAACGATAATTATGTCATGTATAGTTTTCGATTTTCCGTCATTATTTGTAAGTGCTGGTACCATTTTTCTCCGTATGCCAACAGTTTTTCTTCGAGGGGTTCCACATTTCGATTGTCTTTGACGTCTTGATTGCGCGTCCTGTCATCATCATCATCATCATCTGACATGGAGCTGACTCGAGGGTTGATCCTGGATACGCCAGGTCCACCCCATGCCAGTAGGTGGGTAGGAATTTACGGGATATGGTGGGATCTGGTGGGGCATTGCACAACGTTAGCATGTCTGCAATGTATACTGTAAGACACCGCTGCTGCAACACCAGGTAGTTAGTAAGCTACGCATCTTGATTGCGCATCCTGTCGGAGCTTTTTACTCCTTTTACTTTTTTTAAGAACTTCATTTCTGCTACGCTTACTCTGTTTATTTTTTTTTGTGTGATCCCACATCCAACTTTCTCAAACACTCTGGCGTAAGTCAGGTAGATTTTCTGAGAGGCACTGCAAGTTACACAAATATCCTTGATTGGAAACCAGGATAAAAATCCAGATGAAGGAATTCTTATAAAAAACTGATTTTTTGTAAACTTTATGTTTAATTTTTCTTGCAAATATATGAACAGACAAGGAATTACTAGAGGAAAAACAGATATTTACATGAAACAATCAAAGTCAAGTTCCGAAATTGTAAGTTTGTTAAGTCACGGATCTATAATATTATTTTCAGATATAATAAACTAATTTTGTATTGTTTTTGCGGGTTCTCATATTAATCCAGTTATCTGTGTTCTGGGCCACTTTGTACCACTTCCAATCAGCTGCTCCTTTTAGTCCATCGTACCAACGTTCTTGTGGTCTTTCAACGCTTCCCATTTTTCCCCACAGTCTCCATCATGTACAAGAGCCGCTCCAGTTTTCGGCCTGTCCAATTACAATTAATGGTAGCTATACTTTTCGTTACGTCGATATCTTGCTTTCGTTGACGTATCTATACATTTACTTTGCGATCTGCAATGTGACGTCTAGTAATTTTCTTCGGATGGACGTCTGGTGTATATAAACTTGCACCCTGTTTATGGTTTTCCTGTTCAGCACCCAACTCTCTGCGCCATATGCAGTGACTAGAAGTATGCATTAATTGTAGATTTTTGATTTAAATATTAACGGTATTTTCATATTTAGAACATGTTTTAGTTTTCGATATGGAGCCAAGCTAAACGTAATTCTACGTTTTATTTCATATTCTTAGTATGATGCTGCCACGGTCCCTGCTTGTCCTAGGTATATATACATATTTTTGTACTGTTTCGATGTTTTGTCCCTCACATATCTTGGATGTTCTCTTAGTTTTACATAAATTTAATTTTGGCCATTGTTACATGTACATTGTTAAGCCTACCTTTTCAGCTTCTTGCTATAGCTCTTCTAGCATTTCTTTTAGTTCAGTGACGTCGTTTGCGAATAATATAATATCATCCGCAAATCTGAGGTTAGTAAGCCTTTGTTGCTGTATGTTGAGTCGCTTGTTTTCCTATTTTAGTTCTCTAAATACATCTTCAAGGACTATTATGGATAATTTGAGAGATATTATGTTGCCTTGTCAAACTCCTCTACCTAATCAGTTGTTTCATGGATTCCGATTTTTAATGTTACCTTTTCGCTGATTTTCATTATTAGGTTGATGTATCGCTGGTCTATTTTCACATTTCTCAGCGTCTTTATAATCGCATCAATTTCGACCGTGTCGAAAGTCTTCCTGAAATCTACGAAGGCCGTCCACAGAGGGACATTATATTCCGTTGCCTTTCCCACGATCTGCCTCACTATTTGTATGTTTTATGCTGTGTCTTAATTTTTTCTAAAACTCTCTTACGCCGTTGGTTGATACAACTCAAAGTTACTCTCTAATATGTTGGTAATAGAAAGCATGAGAAGTTTATATAACTGAGAGACGAGGCTTACAGAAGGGTAATTTTTCAGGTCTTTAGGATCTCCTTTCGTATTGATCAGAATTAACAACGCGTTTTGCCAGTTGTCCGAGGTCCTCTTCCAGGGTATGTTAAAAAGTCATCAGAGCATTTCTTTAACATCTCTGGTAGAATGGAATCTTCACTAACTGTCTTGTGTTGTTTTTTGGTTGTTTTAAGGATAGGTTTAATTGTTCTATTACGAACTCCTCGATTTCTTCGGAATTTACATAATAATTTTGTTTCCTCTGCTTTCTTTGGAATCCATGGTAGTAGATAAAGATTCTTTTCTAGATTTGTACAGCTTTTCATAGAACGTTACGTACAAACTGTAAATTAACTACCCTTAAATCAATTCAATCAATCAATTGATCACCTATTTTAAATGTTCATAATTAACTGTTTTATTATACAAAATCGTGAATATAGCAGTTTGAATAAGCAGGTTGATTCAAAATCCTAGCAGTTTGTCTTGTAGGGTATGAATATGTATTTCATGTAGTTTATCAAATATCTAGGGATGCTTGCTAGCTCGCCAAGGTAATCTAATCGCATCTAATTCCAATTACTGACCTACTCTATGTACGGTGTAGTTCAGTGATTAAATCTTCCGGTTGGATAATCTAAGAGAATGTCATTACTGTGAACCCCCGTTTGTTAAAATGAATTAGATGGGGTACTGAAATACAACAATTAATTAATGTACATTCTAGAAAACTGAAATTAACTTCCACAAACGTTTTTAAAGAAAATGAAGTTACAGTTTTTGAGGAATTGTAAAGGTATTTATTTGTCTGCAGAGCACATCCGCCACGTTTGTAGTTAGTAATAACAAAAAAGGAACACAGAATTTTAGGGAAATTATATGCCAGTTCAGTGAAGACGAGATACGACCTGACGCCTCATGTAGGATGCCTATTTTCAAAGGAAAATTGCATTTGATTCCTTTTGCATGCAAATCGTATCTCATGCATAACTGACAAAAATACCTTTTCAGATTACAGAACGTGTACTGGAAAAATGTCCTTAAGCAGGAGCTTTCGTTTTTCCAGACAACCGAGTACGCTGTATTTACTTACTTTCTATCCTTCTTCCTATACGCTTTTAATTTTTATGTTTTATTCTGGCTATAAAATTTATAAAGCGCTCGTAAATCTCATGCATAAATCCGCTCCCGTCAAAAACTACATACAACTTTTTTAAGAATTCCCAACAAAATCCATTATCAAACTGAGAACTTAAACCAATATAAATGTAGAAGTACAACTGAACTCTCAAAGCTTCACTTTTTAAATAAAAAGTGAAATATGTAAGAAAGCTTCGTTTAATTAAAATGTCAAACTAAATTAATCTTAAGTTGAAAGGGAGATTTAACGACTTTGTGTCACAGAAAGCTACTTTTTGTGTTTATAATAAACATCAATAGACTTTTTGAAGCTTTGCAAGAAAATCTGCACGGCTACTGCATTCAATTCCCAAAGTGGATGCTTCCTCCTAAGAGACGGCCTTGGGCTAAGCTCCCTGAATTTTATTATTCCCCCAGCGAAGTTCAAAAGAAAACCTTTAATGAGTCTGTGAATCGGAAGCAATGTGCTTCATGGGTCCAGGCCTAAAAAGCCAATAAATTGCTTTTCCAATCAATGGGAAGAGCTTACGTAGGTGTAAAACTTTTATTGTGTATCGAATTCTAGCGCGGTTTTGTTTTCTCCAGTTCTAGTTTATTAGTTGATATATACCAAAACTTCAAATACGTTTACCTTCGTTGTTTCCTTGCCGTAGAAGTTGTAAGCGTCCCGGCATGCAATACAATGAAGCAAAATTCGATTAGCTTCCCTTAAGGTATCTGAACTACAAGTAACTTTAGGCGTATGCTTACGTCGATAATTAAGAGAAGCAAAATTATATTTGCAGAGGTCGGATTCCACTTTTACCTCCTTCGCAGTGATTTATTAAAGATAGCATATTTCCTGAAAACGTTGACTTTTAAAATTAGAAAAAACTGTTTCTTGAATCAGCCTGCTTGTCTGTAATATCTTCTACTGTTTTATGAAAAATTAGTTAAGGAAGCACTCGATAAAGTCAAAAAACAGTAAAATGAATCTACTAATATAATAGGCGTCTGAATATGTAGTTTGACCTAGAAATAAATAATAATACCAAAAAGAAATCGACGGCATTCGCTCTTAAAAAATGTAATAAATAATACATATATCTAAAGTCTACCAAAATATGATTGTATGAGGCACTTTCACTTTTATTTAATTGGAATACTATCTTCCCTTTAACAGTTAGCGAAATCACATTTACTATGCCTCTATTGTTCCTCTTGAAATTTCGTTTCCAACGATATCAAACACAACAGGAAGCAACTACTGGAAGTGGTGCTAATATTGTTCGATTTTAATGTTAATTTCTTTGTGCGCTATGCAATTCTACAGCTTTCAATTTAGAATCACCTCATGCTCCTTTAACGTAGACCTTCCTAAGAAAGAATTTCACATCTTGCTATTTTGATCTATTAATTTTTCAGATTTGCAGTCGTTACTGTTCATACTTTAGGATAGAATTTACTGATTAAGTATACTTTACCTGAATAAAATCGCTAGAAACTATAATCTAAATGTTTCCACTAAGAAGACTAACTTTATGGCTTTCAAAGGAGGAAACCCCGTACGATCTAAAATTGTAATAGGTAATCAATCAGTCGAACAAATATCGGACTTCCAATATTTAGGTTGCTACAGGAAGAGACCTGAACAACAAGATAGCGAAGCTCAATCAAATGAACGGAAGCGAAAAGGATCGGTCAAAAGCAAAACAAACAAAGATACAATGATGAAATTTTTAAAGTCAGTACTGTAAATATTTCTATATGGATCCGATTCATGGACTTTGACGAAAAATACTGAAAGTCGAATTCAAACTTCTGAAATGCGTTTTCTGAGAACGGGTGGGAATGTTACCTACTTCATCTTCTTCTTCGTCAGCTTTCTTCAATCCAGCTCTGGATGTAGACCTCCTCTAACCCTCTCCAATTTCCTCGGTTTTCGGCTGTTGTCCCCTAAGCGAACCCTGCATGTCTTTTAATCAGCCCATCTCATCTGAGGTCATCATCTGCTTCTCCTACCAAGCGATAGGCGCCACTGCTGTAACGTAATGTTCCACCTGTCGTTTGGTTGTCTTGCGTTGCGTCCCGCGAATTTCCATTTCAATGTTGCTACTATTTCTCGCACGTCCTTTATTTTGGCCTTTGCTCTTATTCACTCATTTTTCTTCCTATCTCTTAGAGAAATATGGAGCATTCGTCTTTCCGCCCCTTTTTGTGCTTTTATTAGTCTGTTTACGATTCTTTTAGTTAACGTCCAGGTGCTTCATAGGTCAAGACCGGTAGCACACATTGATAATGAACTTTGATTTTTAGGTGTTGTGGAATTGATTTGTTCCTCAGCGTGTAGCTTAGCTTTCCGAAAGTTACCCATCCAAGTTTTAGATTATCTCTGCTTCTTGGTTTTCTTTATTCGGTTTAATTAATTGGCCCAGATATACATAATCCGAAATTTAACCTAAAATATTTTTGTTAAGTGTAATTTCAAGCTCATGTGGGGTATTGGTCGTTACTTTAGTTTCTGTTTGATTGATTTTCAGTCCGGCTTTTCTTGAGTTTATCTTATCTTTGTTTTCCGCAATTATTACAATGTCATCTGCGTATTTGAGATAGTTCAAGCGGTTTCCATTTACGTTAACGATCTTATTCTCCTAATATAAATTTCTGAAGACATCCTCCAGAATGTTACCTTACTCAACGGGAAAAGAAATATAAACATCTGAACTAACTTAAAAGAAAAACACTGAATAACATAATATCACAAAGAAGACGAAAGTGAACGCAACATTTATTATAAATGGAAGACGATAGGCTCCCGCTCAGAGCCATGAACTATAAAGCGCTAAAGGTAGAAGATCCGTAGGAAGACCAAAGAAGAGATGGTCAGATCAAGGTTCGCGGGAATAGATCGATGAGGTCTACTCCCTATAGAAGAAGAAGATGGTGTTTCAATACGATCCTTTTTTAACAAACAAGAACACAAAACAATATCGCAAAGGTCAGGATGACGAATTAGTTCGAGTCATAAATCTTGTAGAAGCAATTGCAATCCGATTTTTGTGCATACACTACTAAGCGCATGAAGAATAAGGTCATGGAGCAGTTCAGTGATTGTATTCACTGAAATCAATGGAAAAAGGAATGTAGTAACGTTTAGAAGTACTGAATCAGGTATTCACTACAGTTTTTCTAAGGAACCCAAAAAGAAGACCCAGAAACAGAGAAGTTTGGAGTAGTTCAAAAGGCATCCTATCAAGAAACTTTTAAACAGTTCCAATTTCAGAGGCTGTCCTGAAATTAGTACAAAACCTAATAATGAACCGAAAGATGTAATAGTTGATAGTGAGAAAGCACTTGTGGATATCTATGGCAGCACTGAAAGGGAGGCGTTAGATAAACACGTAAAACATTATATTTTAATCTCAGAAGAACCTATCAGGTGCAAACTGGCAATGGAGAATGAAGCTATAGAAAAAGTAATGGGCATAAATAGCTTTGGAGTAAAAACAACAAGCTGTGGGAATTTACAACAAGAAATTGAAGAGCAGATAGTGAAAGCCAATAAAATAGCATGGTGTCTGAATAATACAATAGGAAGAAATTAGCACCTGCATAAGGAGATAAAATCAAGAATTTATAAAGGAATAATCAGACCCATAATGACCTACACGGCCGAAACAAGAAGCAATACGACAAGAATGAGAAAACGAATACAAACAAACGAAATGAAGATTCTAAGACGCATAAACAACAAAACACTATAAACAGAATTATAAATGCTGACATAAGACAGGCTTGTCAAGTTACACCAACAGAAGAATGGGTAGACAGAAGGAGACAAGAATGGAATAATCACATTAATAGAATGGACCAGCACCGCTTAGTCAAAATCCCAATAGGTGGAAGGAATGTGAGACGACCAACAAGAAGATGGCGGGATAGTCTCTAAAAGAAACCAGTTTAGAACAGGTTTATAGCCTAATAAGAAGAATGAAGAAGAATAAGAAGAAGATGAAGAGTATAGAAAAATCCGTATGTGCATTACTAGTACATCGCAAGTCCACTATAAACATTGTAATAAAGTAAGTACGGAAGTTAATATAATTGCTGGGTAATTATAAAATTTTGAGATAACTTATATTTTAATCTAAATGTGAAACGTCATAGTCCCTTGACGCGTGGCCCTTACTTACTATCACTTTATCGTGCATCAGAAAGAGTAAAATAGGTTAGATTTTCTAGGTTCTCGGAAATTATAGTTGTAATAATAGAATTGGCGTACCTCTAGAGTGAACACGTGATTAGTGGTTTTCACTGATTTCATTATAGAAAGTGTTTGACAGCGGAAATTCGGCGTGTTAGATTGAAAATTTGCGTGAGGATATTCTGGCCAAGTAACAATGAACCCAAATACACGATCGTTAAACTGTCGTCATGTTGTTTATTTTCCAAACATACAAAAAATGTGCTGGGAATAAAACGATTATCCCTAGAAAAAACTGCGACGTTGTACGAACAGTATAATTTTTGGATAGAAATATCATTAATTTTAAGGATCGAAAAAATATGGGGTCTTAAGAATCTAAATTTAAATTCCAAAAAATGCCGAACGACCCCATTATTTCAAACTCCATTTTCTGATCAGGCTATAACGACTACTAGGGAGAAGAAAATATTTCTACGTGTACGCTACCTTCAAAGCAATTCAGCTCCCTTCTAGACAGAAAGTGATTGATAGTGTACAAGCCTTAGCAAACTTCCATCTTCCTGTTTATATTTTATAACCTACAACTTTCAACTGCGGAATTCTTTTCCGTTTCCGGTTATCCCGTTCGTATCTCAATCCAATTTTCTTATTTTCCTTTTAGATTATATCGACGACTTTAAAGTTCCCTATTTATTTACAGAATCGAATTTAGGTCGTTACTGGCTTACACATTAATGGCATTTTTTTTCTTCTCGGTTACTATGTAAAAACACTTTAATAAATCAAAGTATAACTTGCAATTTATTCACTAGTTTCACAGAATTTTTGTTTACTAGCATTCTGATAATAAGCTAAATGATTGAACGATAAGTAAGCTGACTTTATTCTCATAAAAAGTGTAAACGAATCATGTGTTTGCATCGAGTTTTCCTTTAAATTTTCAAACGTCTAGAAACATTTGTAATACAACATTTTGCAAAGAAAACTCACAAAAATGTTGTTAAACGTGTTGGAGTTTGTAACTGTTGTAATCAGGATTTATACATTTATTTTGACATTTATGAAGGTGCCTTACCGTATGAGTAGGGTTTATAAAATGTAGGAGTGTCATCGCGACATGTTTTGTAACGCTATAAAAAACGTGTGTTTGTGATTTCAGCACATAATTTGCAATAGCAAAAGATTGAATTCGCAGATACTAATTTCTATTTGTCATTAATTAGAGTGATTGTGGTAGCTCAGTTGGCAGAGCGCTCGCTTTCTGGGCAAAACGTCGATTATGGCTTGGATTCTATTACGGGCCAAACGAGCTTTCCGCCGACCCGCAACAGGAAAGGTAGCAGTGCCTTCAGCTTAACTCAGAGGAGTAGGGGTGGTTCACGAGAAACGTTTAAGTGAAGGAAATCGAAGGTAGTAGTGGCGTACAGAGTAGGTGAAAATTGGTGGGCGCCACCTTCCAAATCACAACTGATTGCAGGTTTTCGTGGAAGGCCGAGAAGCCAGTAGCTTGCGGGAATCGAACTCACCTTTATTGTGCCTCCTCCTGTATATAAAGCTTACAAAGTTCATGCACACAATAAAATACACCAGAATAGAAGACCGTACTACGATTTAATTGCATCTAAGTCTATTGAGTAAAATATAACACACAAATAATGCAATTTAAAACAAACAAGAAAAACTACTATGGGCTAAACAAAGGATTGTTGGAACGTCCAAACCGAAAGGTTCGCTGCCCCTGGCTTGCGGTATTTTATGTACTAACCACACAGATCTGCGCAGCCAGTGACGTTCGAGTTCAAGGAAATTAATTAAACTTTAACCTTAACGAATAATGAAACGCTGGGCAACTGAAGGTTGCCTTACTTTTAATATTACAAGGGAACTAAACTGTTCTATTTGTTAGTTATTAGCAAAACACTGGTAAACAGGGAAAAACAATCACTGTATATTGGCAAATTTTACCTCTTAGTTTTCTTCGGTAAGGAGTAGAGAAAGGCACAATTGGGGTGTTCTTAGGTTCTTTGGGAAGCAAGCAAAATTCGCGGGCACGCCCCTGAAGGCTGCATCACGGTGGAGACAACGTTACGGGCCCAGACTTTCTTAAAAAAAAAGAAAGACGGAAACTTCAGGAGCCAAAATCTCCGCCGCTGTATGGGATTATCACTTGCAACGGCTCAATGGAGACTGTCACGGGGTTGAAGGTATGAATCCGACACAAGTCGGGAAAACAATTTCACTGAATTGTCTTTATCAAAAGCTGACGCTCTGCTAATATTTTTAATCGGGCACAAGATGAGAATTCTTTTGCCCCAGACAAGAAAACAACACGATATATTAATTTAGCAGAGGCGCTGCTATAAAACTCCGTCTTCAAAAACCACGTGCGTTCACCCTCAGAAGCTAGCGCTCACTGTGTTTTTTTCCCGCTGCTGGAAAACTCTTACCCAAACGTAATTATTCTAGAACAAAATTCTTACACGTGGAACTTCCGGCCATTCTGCTAAGAACGGATTCCAAGAACAGTTTTCGAGCGGCATATCCAGACTAAGCAAGCACGACAAACGGAACAATGGGACCTTTCGGAAGCATCGCGAAAGTGACCTCTAGTAAATTAATCTTTGAAAATAATAAAAATAGTAATCGACTAGCTGCAACTAAAATAGGACTTTAATTCCGATTAAGCGGCAAAACTAAACGAACGTTACAATTCGAATACTCGGCATTACCACGCAACGCATAAAAACCTTGTGCTGCAACTCCCCACAAACAAATTCACAATCCGGCTGGCATACGTGGGATCTTAATGCTAAAAACATCTCTGGAATAACCATTGTTCGGATTCAACGTTAAAGCGTATTTTTCCTTGTGTTTCTACCTTAGCGCTGATGAGAAACGGAGAAGAATTTGATACTCCGCAGTGGGATGATTGGGCTGTTGATGCTTGGTTAAAAAGCAAGTGTGTATATTATGTAGAGACCAAAAATAGTTTCATCAAAAACTGGCGAATGTTCTTTTTTTGAACGGTTTGCTATCTAAAATTTGAGAAGAAATGTTTACTCAAAACCATATTTTTGGTGCCGATAATAATTTTTACACACAAATTAATACAAAACTATATTAGGTAAGTAGCGATAGTTATAGTTCTCTTCTTTTTGCATGCGTAACTTGGTTTCTTAGTTTGCACGCTTTGACATTTCACTGCCAAAATAAAATTTCATCATAAAAGAAGTCTGTTCTAATAAAAAAAATCATCGTGCAGCACAAATAAAAACCTGAACACGCGCTGGTTAGTACTAAAAAAATATAAATGATGTTTCTTGACGTTCGACAGTTAATCAAGCTTCGAAAAGCAAGCACCAGCAAACTTAACTACTAATTTTCTTGAACGCTCGTTATATGAAACCACACTGCAACATAAGACGCATATTCATATGTATTTATAGTACATAACACGTAAGTACAATTTTAAAATAAACTAAACTAATTCACTTTAGCATATTATGCATGTATTAATGAAGATCTGGCTCCGACCATTAATATTATGACTTCTTAATCGAAAAAGTAAAAATTAACTTATTAGTTCGCGGTTACGCGTATTTACAAAGCACATAACATGCATCTCAACAAAAGTCATTTATTTGTTAATATAATTCTAAAATAAATTATATAAATAATAATAATAATAATTTTCAGTACGGATCTACATTATTAATTAACTTTAAAACACAATCGCAACGAACTAGTTGTTACTATAAGATTTAAAACCGTATATATATATAATTAAGAAGAAAGCAGGATTGCACGAAAATATCAGCCTCTTGAAAGACAGGCAGTTAGTTTGTGAAAATTATAAAAATACTAAAGAATAACAAATATCAGGATATAATGGAAGCCGCTAAAATTAGAATGAGGGCATTCATTGTAACGCTAATGCTGAATATTATATCAGTTTGTATATGTAAGAACCCGAAAATCTATACAAATTTTACGTTTTACGTTTACGTTTTAGGTTATGATTATATATACTTACATTGAGATTATGTTGTAAAGCACAATCCTAGGAACTTTGTTATTCAAAATAATAATCACCTACAAGTTGGATGGATTTATATTTATATGTATATTCTATTGGATATAATTTTGTTAAAGCTTCAATGAACAATTTATATGTTACAATAATATTCACCTCCATAAAATATAAAAAGTATTTTTCGCGTTCTTTTCGGGAAATCTATTTTATAAATCGCCATTATGAATATTTCATATATATATACTAGAATGTAACATACAATACGTTAAACCAAACATAGTAAATGCTATTTTTACACCTTATTTAGGAGCATCATAATGCAGATGTTATATCACAAGCAACAATTGAGAAATCCCTGCACAGATACAAAGTCATGTAGGATGTTCCATAAAAAGGGCGAAAAACGTCAGAAGAATCCATAAATATAAAAATGTACGTGTTCTATCAGAGAAACATTAAAAAGCAAAATAATACAGGTTGTGCTGTGTTGTTACATGAAAACACCTAAAATTTGTTAGAAGATATAATGTACATTTTTACAAAGATGCAATGTTAAGAAAATTATTGTTTCCTGTGGGCTTACTAAGGTTTTTTAAGTAGTGATTTAATACTGTAGGCATGCTTCCAATGAGATAATGGATATTGCTTTAAGGTATCTCATTTCAAGCTTCTTGCGACCTACAATAGCTGCCTCCTAGTATTGCCTCGTAACCTTTAGAGATTATTCAGTATCAGTTCACAAATTGAATGCTTCCATATTTAAAGATACGGTAATTCAGCACGTTCCAGTTTGCTCATGGAACTGTTCTACGCGTAAACGTAGGATCCAGCTAAAAAGCGAGATTCATTAGAGAGTACCATGTGATTCTTACACCCAATTTACTTACTCGTTGTAGCACTAGGGAAAGTTACGGATATCCAGAGGTCATCACTACGAGCACAGTTCGAAAGATGATATTAGCTGATATACCATAGCCATTGAGAATCTTTCTCCAAACCTCCTCTCTTCTCCAAAAGTATCTTTTCATACCAATATTGCAGGAGTCCATTCACGAAGACACTCATCAACCCATTTTTTAGAAAACCCGAATCAACATCCACGCTGTACCCTATACTAACATATATTTCTCTGACAAAAAATACTGCGATTCTTGCGAATAGTTTGAACGCAGCTGACGTAAGTTTACATATTTCTATTTTTATTAAAGTCAATATATTTTTTAAAGTGATATATTTTATCTGATTTAAGACTATTTTTGTTAATTACTCACAAAAAGCCGGTTTTGTGAAACTCTATCTATCAGACTAGCCCACTCCTTCGAACAATGAAGAACAATACCACTATTTGGTATATGATTGCCATATACATTCATATTACAACAAAAGGCTCACGGTTTAACGTGGTCTCTGGTGTGCCACCACAAATAACTACAAATAAAATATAGTTGTGCTCACAGCACACTTAATGTTGGTTTCGATCTTGGTCATGGTTTTCTATTCAACATCTAATGATGAGGAATTTATAAGTTTAATTTGCTCATCCGTTGAAGTTGCAGCTCTTGAATGCTTATAGATTTCAAAACCTTCTGCTTCTTCTTTTCCCAGTGCTGTATCATATGATGTTGGGAACCATTATGACAAATCTATGTGTGTCCTGGATCGTATGTGTATTGTGGATGTTCCATTCTTTGATGTTTTGGAACCAAAATTTCTTTCTTCCTTGTCGTCGTTTTCCTTCTACTTTACGTTTTAATGCCATTCGAAATATAACCAAAGTACTATGAAAATCTTCTACGAGGATTGCCTTTTATATTTCGGGATTAGAGAACGAAAACAAATATTTATCCTCGAAAATGGCTTTATTGTTTTTCAAAATATTCTCCATAAAGATCAATACACTTTTGCATGCGTGCGAACCAATATTCGAAGAACTTCTTCCACTCCGATTGAGGTATCTCCAAAACATGCATTTTGAACGCACTAACCGCTTCTTCAGGTGTCGAAAAACGTTGGCCTCGCAACTTATTTTTGATGTTCGGGAATAAAAAGAAGTCATTGGGTGACAAATCAGGACTATACGGCGGATGACTCATCAAATCAACGTTTTGAGTGCTCAAAAAGTCACATGTTCGACCCGATGTGTGAGAGCTCGCATTGTCGTAGTGGAGAATGATTCTTCTTTGGCGGTTGGTTTTCCTTATTTCTCCGCTTTTGGCAAACAAATGGTTGTGTACCATTCAGAATTGACCGTTCTACGTTATACCAATGGTACGGTTGAGACATGTCCAGTTTTTCCGAAAAAACAGACGACCATTTGCTTCGAAGTGCTACGAGCACCAACGACTTTTGTTGGGTTTCGCTCGCCTTGGAAGACCCATACAGTCGACTACCGTTTACTGGCTCATACGCGTAGATCTACGATTCATTACCTGTCACGATGTCATACACTCGTTTTGAAGCACCGCGATCGAATGTTTTGAGCATTTCTTGCTACCAATTGACACGAGTTTGTTTTTGAGCGATTGTCAAATTATGTAGGATCCAACGCGAGCAAATCTTTTTTACGGCCAAATGTATATGCAATATTGAATGTATGCTGGTCCCACTAATTTCCAAGGATACCTCAATCTCCCGATAAGTCACAAGACGATCTTGCAGTATCAGTACACGCACCGCATCCGCGTTTTTCGGAACAGCAACCGATTTTGGACGACCTTAACGAAATTCGTCGTCGAGCGAACTACAGCCACGATTGAATTCGGTGAACTATCGATAAACACTGATCCTTGGTGGTGCTTCATCGCCAAAAATCGAATTAAGGTCATCGATGCATTGTTGTTGAGTTAATCCTCGTCGAAAGTTGTAAAAAATAATCACACGAAAATGTTTACGGTTTAATTCCATTTTTTGGCCGATATGAATTTTTCATGTTACTGTAAACAACACAAATAGCGCTCGTACGTCAAAACGTTCCGAGTACGCGTGCCTTCAAAAATCTTTATGATAGAGACGTCAGTTGCCAGATGGCATCACTAGGATTGCCCAATCCTGAAATATAATAGGCAACCCTCGTACTCCATCCAATTTAGCCTCACCTTCATCATTTTTTATATTTATATAGGGTTTCACACTAGAAAACTATATCAATTTTATTATACAGGGTGTCCCACGACGTGAGGTCACTACTTCGTGTACGTAATCTTTAGACCAGATATAGTTAAGAATTCTAATAAAATGATGCCATAAAGTAAACCGTGTTCAAAATACAGAGTGCTAAATAATTTTTTATTAAATAATTACAATTTCAGAAAAATAAGTAATTATTTTTATTTTATGTAGTTTAAATTAACTATAAAGATTGCTCAGAATGTCCACCGTTGTTCTCGGGACACATTCTGGCTCTTGTTAAGAGAGATCTGGTTGCCCTACGTAACATATCATTGTTATTCTGAATTAGTTCTGCTGTCTCAAAAATGCGTATCCTAAGATCTTCAACAGTCTCTGATGGTGTTTGGCAAAATCTGTAGGTAAAAGGGCTTGAACAGGCTGGATATGAAATGGATATAAACCACGCCATTTTAATGTTCTCCAAATTCGCATTCATGGTACAGTAACTTGTGCAGATACATGGCGAACAGAGGTACTGAGATTATTATCAAGTTCACGTAGCATGTTGTCCTCATTGTCTAGTACTTGCTGTATTAGACGTTCAGTCAATTTCCACCACAAAAACCGTACATGTAATGGATATTGATATACTATCGCGTTGTAACAGTAAACATTATCAACACTCAAGCACAGAAATCAACTATAAGGTGCTTTACTGTTTGACATACAAGTACATAATATCATTTCCATAGTAACGTAGACAGTTTGTATCAAATACCACTTAATATCATTTATTGTTTTAGCTGGTACAGTATTTAACTTAAACAGGCCGTAAGTTCTTTAACAGTCGATTTAGGTAAAATTACCACGCTTTAGTTTCGACTTCTTTTCACCTCTCCTAGACGTAGGTGAAGTAGTGACCTCACGTCGTGGGACACATTGTACAATTTCAATAGTTCGCAAAATAAATCCAAAATTTTTAACCTTACATTCGAAACATGTGATTTCAAGCGTTTTAGAAGCACTCTAAATGGTAATGCTTACACAAGGATTTTTCACTGTTTAAACTTGCATAAACTAAATTGTCCAGAGGAGCGGTACAAGAAAATACGGAAACCAAATAAAAGCCTTACCAGAACACAGCGAATAATTCCTGGATGCCGACCGTAAAATTTATACCGGATGAAACACATCCCGGAGATACAATTAAATGAGTGTGCTTTTACTGCAAGTATTTGCCTAGAACATTGCAACATCTTATGTGTGCTGTGAAATCCTTGCTAGAATTTAGATTGCAAATTCTCGTCTTGTACTTTCGTTTACAACATTAAACTGCAGTTTAATTGTTTAATATATAGAAGTCGGATTGTATGCACTTCCAATTTCTCATCTATATTGTAAACTTTGTATATATTTTATATTCAAACTAATTTAAACATTTATTATTTTTTGCTTTTTAGATGAAGCATTAATGTAAACTTCCGATTTTTCTTTATACATGTCAATTTCTCGTCATCCAGATTAGAAGATATTTTTAGACACTCAATTTGCCATTGAAATTTTGCAAATCAGGCTTCACTAAAAAAGCACAGCTGGAAGTTCAGCAAGTTAAACTGGAAGTAATGACTTGCTTAAATGGAAATTAGATAACCAAATCAGAGTGCCAAGACTCAAATTGGAATATAAGAGGGCCATAAATTTAGTTATAAATTTGCGAGACATC
>JABXWE010034209.1:0-15073 GCA_014611495.1 Limonius californicus
ATATGAAACGCCACTCAAATTATACCATAAAACCTAAAACATATTGTGATGACAGCATTGAATCAGCATTTTATGACAGAAAGAAAATGGCATATCATTTGAAGTTACTAGTAAAAAAAAACGGAATAGAGAATAGTTATTTATGTACCAAGGCAGTAAAGCTAAACTTTTTTATCACGAATGTGGTGTGGGTGTGAACATGAGTTATAAAAAAGTGCTTTACTGGCGAGGTGCATATTAAATTTTATTCAAATCCGGCAAAAAATTGATAAAAATATTTAATTTTTAGGGTAGGTGATAAAATACATCAATAATTAGTTCGTCCAAAGATTTGACAGAGCGAATTTCGTTCGTGCTTTTTCGCGACACGTTGGCATAGCAACCCGAGTAGATTACGTAGCAATGGGTGGCCAAGAGGCGAGCTAAAATGGGTGCTTTTAATGCCGCATTTTGTGATTTTAATGTCGCATTTTTAACTCTAGTGCCGGATTTGAAAAAAACTTATTTGTTTCGAAAAAAGAAAAATATGCATTATGCGGTGCAAGGACTTTTTTGTTTTTACATGTGTGCAAGAATGTGTTTTAAAAATGTATTTGTTGTATATGATTTTGATTCTATTTTTACCGCTCTTTTCATTTTTATCCTTTAAATTACAGTTGGACAGCAGGTATAGCTTTTAGAACCACATTTCACTTTTGCCCAATACTGTTTCACATTTACCCTAATTCCAGGTAAAATGTGGTTTTCATTTTTTTTTAATATGAAAAATGCCGTACATTGGTAAAATCACCTGTCAAACGAAAGACCACAGAAAAATACATCATTTAATGCAAAAATTCAATGTTTACCACTTTTTTATGTATATTTTTTTCGAAAGTTTTGAATTTGGTTTCACTATTACCCCGCTTGACCCAATCTGATTTATAAGAGCAGTGTCACGAGACGTCTAAAGTTGATAAATCCTATAATTGCTCGTAAAAGTTCAAATAGCCAATTAAAAATAGTCCTGTAATATTAAAACGCCCTTCCGGGGTCAATTTAAATCTACAAATTTGCACTTTGTAGGCTTTATTTATTTCTGCAAAGTGCACCTCTTCTGTAGGAGAAGTCTAAGACACTTCCCACGCTTTGGAGCCCGCGTTAAACAGTAGGTACCCTATGTTTATGTACGTTCATTTAGAAGAATTTAATTAATTTTTAATTAAGATTTAAATTGTCTGTAATACGTGTTCCTTGGTTTTTACAGCAATAAACAAAAGACAGCTCTCAGTTGTAATGTAAATACTATTTCTTATAAAATGTAATACCATATAAAGTTTCAAAGATAAAATGGAAAGCTTCGCTATTATAACTACTACAATATTTTTACATTATCTCTTTTTAACTTTCTTGATGCCGAGTGAAAATTGATCATTATTTTACAAGTTTATTAGAAACTGTTTCATAGAATCCTTATTTTAATCAAATTTCCGATTTATTAATAAGCAGGGTCATGTAGCGTTATACAGATTTACACTTAATAATTGTAATACTTTTATTGTTATTGTGAATTTTTATAATAACCAAGAAATGGTGAGGAAGCCTATTAAGAACAAGGAAATACAGTATAGATGAGAATACTGCATATTTTACTACCGTGACCGGGGGTGAGATTGGTCCAGTTTGTTGTTTTTTGAGTTTTCAATGGTTAAAACGCCAAGTAAAATAAAGCAAATGTTGAACAAAAAATAGTTGCAGTTTAAATAATAGATTAAAAATGACCTCATATTTTTTTAATTTTTCTTGTTTTCTACTTTTTCACAAAAAAATAATTAAATTTTGGAACAATCTCATTCGGGCTTGGGGTGACATTGCTCCATATCTTAAAAACTGTGTTTCTAGGCAGCTCACTTGCTCTGGACCAATGTCACGCTTTCCCAGAGTAAATGGTATTCAAAAAATCGTATTTTATTAAAAAAAAACATGCAAAATACAAATCAAAGTACAATCAGATAGTTAATTGTGTATAAAAGATTTAATTTTAGATCATTAAAAAGACCCCATTTTGTAATAAATCTAAACATTAATTTTTAACAAAGCAATTTAATTCTGCGACATTTAAAAAACCTCTTTTTGTTAACAGTTTAGGTGGGGTAATTTTTCTAACGATGTTTGGTCATTCATATTCCATTGTAGCTTCCTTTTCTGGCATTTCCAACTATTTCCAAATTTCTGCATACAGCTAACGGTAGGTCCTTTCTCATTATCGATAGGAAGTTTCTTAACAATACCCGGATATTCCTTTCTTTCCATTCCATTCTTTCTGTAATGTAAACGAAGCGAATTAATGCCTCCCTACGTCATGACGTAGGGAGGCATTAAACATGAGAGATATGGACGATTTTGTTGAATTACAAACGCGTTCCAAATATTTTGTCCCTCTACAACAGATTACGTGTTTCTGACTGGGGTCATCTCGCGTATTGGTTTCATCGCAGTTCCAGATGTTTTCTGGAGGAACATCTTTAGTAACTTTTCCAAATTTTGAAGATAGTCTTCTATTATGTCTTTGCTGACAGCGGGCTGCACTCTTTTAATATTTGAGGAAAAACGCATTGTCAGTTTAGGATGGCGTGCTATGAATGATTTTGCCCAATCTGTTCCTGGCATATTATTTTTAAATTTAGAAACATTTCTGCCAGTCTTTAGTAATTTTTAACGCAAAACCTTAAATCCAGTTCAGTAACAGGAAATCCGAACTCTGCAAGTTTTAACATGTGGTTCTCGAAACCCTGCTCCTCTTGCGGAGTAAACCAAAATATCACTGCGTTTACCTTTTAATTTGTTGATTAAAGTGCTGCTAGGAATACTATACTTATCTGAAGCTTTACGTTGAGTTAGGCACTTATTTCTGATATCGTCAAGGCATTGTTGTAACTTTTCAGGAGCATTGTCTACATATAAACAAGACCCCGCAAGTTGTTTGTGTTTTCTGCCCATTGTGAACTGAAACAAAGCGTAAAACAATGAATAAAAATAGGCGCCGGTCTTAAATCACTTTCTTTTAGGAATTTAAACTAAAATGGGGCGACATTGTTCCAGGACCAAAGGCACCCCATTTTAACCTCAAAAATGCCTTTTTTCACTTATTTGCTAGATGTTGGCGAACTAGTGAATTTTTCGTAAAAATAAGTATTGAATTTTTAAAAGCATGCCATGTGACTCAAAATGTGTACTTATAATCTATTCACGATTGATTTGCCATCCAGCAGGCTGTGCAAATCTGGAGGAATGTGTGGTATCAATGAAATTTGTCAATTAATTAAGTTGGGTTATGCTAGTTTTTCTTGATGGAGGTTATGTTTTTTGAAAGCAGGCAATGTTGCCAGTGCAGCTTGTTTGTTCATTTAACGTCCGCCTATTGTTGCTCAATATTGGTTTATAATACTTAGATATAATAATGATTTCATTATAAATAAAATAATAACTATAATTTAAATGTTGTCGTAACACATTCCAAATACATATTGCTGTTATTTTTACACGAGAATGCTGAACTCAAATCGTATGTATACAGAGCATATTCCACGCCATTCTTTGTTGTCCTATATTTAGGTCTTGCAGCAAATTATGAAGAATTAACGTCCATGCCGCTCATGTTTCAAATTGATATTATGGTAGTCCAGTGGTTGACTGTTTGCCTCCGGTGCTAAGAGACCCAAGTTCGTATTCCACTGTGGTCAGTGTTTTTCTCGGGCGAGATAAAAACTGTAAAACACTCATTCGCAATTTAGATGCCAAAAGAATATCCCCTACCCTATTCCACTTCATGATGTTACTAGAAGTATCTGAATCATCGGCACCCTCCGATTCTGAATCAGATTCCTCAATTGAAATAATGAAAGGAGGAATGTTTTCAAACGATAGATTTTCCAAATGTCTTGTCCAGTCTTCCGAAATAAGTTTTTCACAATGTTCACAGAAATTTTGGCACATGTCGGGGGTACATTTTGAAAGAGCCTCACGCCATAAATTTGCAACCTTGTTTTTCAATTTTGGCTGCGAATTTATGTGCTTATTGTAATAGGTCTTACAAAACCCCCACGCCATTTCAATTGGGTTGTATTGACAATGGTATGGAGGCAATCGAAGAACCTCATAGTTGCGCTTTTTCAAAATTTCGTCAGTTACGTATATTTTATTTCTGGCTGCTGTAAAAGGTTTAATTAACTCCCAAAGTTTTTTCTTAGTAATTTTGCCCTGAATTTCGACATTGTGGTGGTTAACCAACCATACCTGCAATACACCTTTTTTGCAAGAAAATGTGGGCGGCTTGTCAAACTGCACTGAATGATACGGTGCGTTGTCTATAACCACGACAAATTTTTCTTGCAACTTGTCCAAAGCTGGAATCAGCTGATTAACGAACCAATTATGAAAAATTTCCCAATTCGTAGTTTTATGATAGTCCCTGTCGTTGTTCTTTGAGTCTAGTAACATGTCGCACCCTTCCAAAAAGCCTAAATTACATCCCGCATTCAAAATCGTGAACCTCTTCCCCTCACTTTTATTTTGGCGGGGATACTTTTAAGATCGGTTTCGTGTACCCATTGACGAGTCGCGGATCCATTTTAATAGATCCACGTTTCGTCTAGGTACACGAATGTTACATTTTTACTAGAATTTTGATATTGGAGAAATTGTCTCAAAAATTTAATTTTGGATGCAACGACGTGTTTTTGTTCACATAAAATTTTGCGTCGATTCACCATTTAGTGTTTGTAACCCATTGATTTAATAATTTTGAATAAACTAGTCCTGCCCCCCTTGTATTCCAAATTTTCGCGAGAGTCGGCCAAGAGTTAAGTAGGTACCTATATTATGTATTTTGTTATTTCTAAACTTACTAGATTATTTTAGAAAAGTAGAGGACCCTAGAGCTGGCAACTGGGCAATTTCATTTTCATTGGCATTGCTAGAAATAAATTAAATAATAATATGTAAGAAATTCAACTTAAGAAAAAAAAACAGCCTGCTGGATGGCAAATCAATCGTGAATAGATTATACCAGATTATTTGAGATGGTTCTTGTCTATCTATGATATAAATTTACAGGATAAAATTTTTATGTGTAAACTGCCAATAATTAAACTAGTGCTGCCGCCTAATGAAACTTCTCTGCAACTCAAAGAGCTATACCAGTGTGGCCAACATACGTTATAGAACACCTAAGAATATACAGATTCCAAATGTCACCACTAACAACGCGGGAAATAAATCATATTTAAAATTACCCAGAATGGTACAATGTCACCCTAAAGGACCAATCTCACCCCCGGTAACGGTATTAATTTTCAACAAGTTATTCTAGTTGGACTTGTAATGTATATCTTGCTCAAAATATAATAGTTTTGCCTGGTAATATTATTTAAGGCCCATTCGATTGGCGTTGGTTGCAAACTTGGTTGCCCTCAAGGCTAACCAAACAGTAACCGCTCGCGTTCGTTTGCAAATCAATAACGTCACATAGCAAAGTTGGCCCGTCATTCACCAACCAGTTTTGGTTGCTCCTTCTGAAGTTGGTTCATCTCTATCTCTCTCTTTTAGATCAAATCTGTGTTTACTATTGAATGTTGAATGAAATTTTACACCGCTTGCTAAAATGCCGGTTTCAAAAAACATTTGCAAAACATCTGTATTTTATTGCTGCTCCTTATAACAAAGAAAATGCATTCTGTAATGCTATTGCTAGCACAAATTTTGCATTCTTATTACTTCAAGCAAGTGAAATGAAAGCGCTCAGATTTATTGTGAATGGAAAAGTCGTAGACTTTCATGAAAGTCTTGAAAATTTTATTCAGTTATTAAGCGGCAAGTATTTTGTTTAAATTCGATAATATGAAATTAAATTCAAATAGAGAATAATTCGTATTTTGTATTTTAGCTTAAAAATACAATATTTTAATTCTACTGTAAAACTGCACAATTGATGCAAATTGCATTGTTTAAATTGAAATTTGCGCTATTTCGTCCTCAAGGTATGCGACAAGTTTTAACTTATTAGGCAAAGAATGATAAAAAACAAAATTTGAATAAAAACTATTGCACGTGTGTAAAAAATGACCAATCGCTGCAGCAACCAATTCGTTGGATTGCTTTTATGACATGACGTCACCATCCAGCGACCACAAGCAACCGCTGTCAAAAATTCTGTCATTTATACCAGTGTGCGAATCGAACGCGCCTATAGTTTGACATACAGCAGACGCTCGATAACGTAAACAACTGTTGATGGTCACACCGCGCTAATGTAAATACAAAATGCTTACTACAGGATCAAAATACATCACCCGATAACGTAAACAACCTGTACAGCTTAATAACGTAAACACTTTGGCGACGATAAGTGGCGGATTTATGTAGGAGATTCCCCTCTGCGACACAGCTAAGTCGCTCAGAAGGGTTTTTATGATGTACATACGTGACTCTCGGCAAATTATATGTAGGAGTAGCGCTGATTACCATTTTAGTCGTTGTTAAACTTAAGTCAGGCATATTGCATGCGTTTACGCATTACGACTATGGCATCCACATCCAATAAAAGAATGTGTTTAAGGTTGAGTGACAAAGTGAAAATCATCGACGAGGTTGCATTAGGTGCGGGAGTGACACAATTAGCAAAAAAATATGGAGTATCGAAAGCAACAATCTGTAAAATTAAGCGTTTAAAGACACAAATTTTACAAAGAACGTGCGTTACATGAGGAGGCCTGGGAAATCGAAAAACTTTAAAAAATGCGAAAGCACCTAGAATGGAAAATTGCCTGTATAAATGGTTTTTACAACAACGGGACAACCATGTCCCAATTAACGGCGTAATAATTAAAGAGAGGGCTAAACTGTTAAATTAAAAACTAAAGGAGACTGAAAATTTCCTAGCCAGTGATGGCTGGCTACAACGATTCAAAACAAGATATGGGATTCGACTGCTGTCTATATCTGGTGAAAAATTATCAGCACGACCACAATTAATACAGTCGTTCCAAGAAAAATTAATGAATAAAATCAATGAGTTAGATTTAAATATGGAACAAATTTACAACGCCGATGAAAGCGGCCTTTATTGGAAACTGTTACCGGAGAAAACCTATGCTGCATTATTTGAAAAATTTGCTTCGGGTAGAAAGCCGGAAAAACAACGTATAACCTTTCTAGCATGTACTAATGCTAATGGTTCACACAAAATAAAGCCAATGATAATAGGAAAAGCAAAATATCCGCGTTCATTTAAAAATTTTAATATCTCTGTTGATTAAGACTGTTCAAAAACCGCTTGGATGACTAGCAGTATATTCCTGAAATGGTTCCACAAGCTCTTTGTCCCTGAGGTATGACAATAAATCTGTAATTACAAATGTTCTATACATAATTTAATAATATATTCAATTTATAGGTGAAAGATTTCCTAAGCTTTTTGTTAGATAATGCACCAAGTCATCCTCCAGAGGAACAACTGAGGAGCAAGGATGGGTCAATTTTTGTCATGTATATGCCGCCCAACGTAACTCCATTAATTCAACCAATGGACCAGAATGTAATAAAACTCACCAAACTATACTACCGAAAATTTCTACTTTCGTCTGTCTTATCAAAGAACCCTGAAAACATATCTGAGTCTTTGAAACAGGTAACATTACGAGAAGCAGTTTTAAATTTGCACATGGCCTGGAATGCACTTAATCAGCAAACATGTAACGCCTAGTTGGCAACAATAATACTACTGACTACTAAGTGCAATAAAAAAAAACTACCGGTAAGTTTCAGGTGTCGAGAGTAAGGGTCGACCAGCTCAAGTCGAAGAAGGGGGGGGGGTTAAATAAAAGGCCTAGGCGCCACCTGTTTTGAAAATTAACCTTAGTCCTCGACGATGTCTCGATGGATAAAACAGGAACCTCCCTGGAATCTAACTTACCTTTGACTATTGCTAACTTAGAAAAACTATGGGGAAAGAAAAACACAATCAAACAAGAAATTTCGGACAATTAAACATTTAATGCACAGCAAACGACAACAAGATCAACATACTGGAAGATTAACAACATGGTAACACACAAAATTATTGAAAGAGAACAATTTTTATATAGATCAACAAAATAATTTAAAGGACGCAATAAAGCGAAAGAACAAATTTTAGTTATAATAATAATCAAAATTACATACAACTCGACAAAATTCCAAGTATTCGAAGTCGACGAGATCTCGTTACTCAATACCTATATTCAAACATAATAGATGTAACAATGTAATTCAATAACATTTTAACCTTTCGCAATATTTTCCAAAATTTAAATTATAACAAGAAAAAAAAAGGTTTGACAACAATTTCCAAATTAAACATGAGAAGTATGGATTTATTGAACGCACCTGGTATAAGTTCAAAAATTCAAATTGTTAATACCACGGAACATTATCATCAAGCGCACATACCCGTGGAACACATTGTTGATATCGATACTTCGAACTTCGCTGCTCTCTGCGATAAACCAATCCATTGAACGTTCGCCAGGTCTCATCTGCTTCATATTAAAGATGACCATGAATGCAAAATAAATCCAAATTCAATGTGCAAAACTCGAGCGGGAGCAACTTCCGACGGTAGGAAGTCCATACGGGAAAAGACGCCTAAATAAATTCAAGGAAAATTGCAATAAAAAACAACCAAAAGCTTAAATCTCATTCTTACCGAACGATGACATTTCGGCGATAAGGAACCTCTAGGTCAATGGCACAATCAAATTGGGCAAAAACCCTAGGAAAATCAACTCTTATGCACGTCCTAGCGTTCCTCCAAAGAGGGCAAACAATCCCAAGGAACGACGGCATAAGGAAAAATTCCTCTAACAACTACGGTCAAAAATTGGGAGATCCATCCCTAGCTTACAAAAGCTAATTAACCGAAGCAGCGTGCACAGCCACGAGGATTTCTCAACTCACTTCCCCGATCCGCGTAGCATACGACCAGCAAGTAAAAGTTAAACGAATGCAAAACGAAAAGTTACGAGTTCGAAATTCAAATAAATCCAAAAATATTCAAAATAATTGCAACCCAAATTGCGAAAATGAAATCTAATGCAAAACAATGAGGCGTGCAAAATCGGAACGTTACAAACAATTCAAAAATGTTGGAACAATCTCTTTTGCACCAGTGATGAACATGAATATGATGCTGATGTTCTTGTCAGTGCATCGTCAGATGTTATTTATTTATTGAAAATAGTGAATCCTAACATTCTTTGTACACTAGTTGATATTAATTTATGGAACGAAGATAAGCAGATGAATGATGTAAAAGAGGAGGAAGATGAGGGCAGTGATGATGAAGACCTTCCAATTGAAGCTAGAAGTGCAGTGACTGACGAGCAAGCTGTAGAACTTTTTAACCAAGCTTTGGATTGGGCTGAAAGAAAAGAAGTATCAAACACGGATATTTTAGTTCTCCATAAATTACGTGCAACGGCATTGGAAGGCATTGCTAAACACAAATAAGTTTTGTTTTTATTGTGTTATTAAAGGTTTCTTTTAATAATTTGCTTATTAATAAAATCACGCTCGCTAATGTAAACATTTCGATAATGTCTGAATTAGTACACGTAATTGAGCGTCTGCTGTATATGATTTAATCAAGAATTTGCACTAAGAAATCTTTGAAAGTATTTTTTTAATGAAATTCTGTTTAAAAATGTCTTGCAGAAAATTCGTAATAAATATTAGGCACATTAACAAATGAGCACTGCTTACATGTGAAATTTTTACATATGCTAACTTTTATTGAGTGTAAAAATAGAAATCGTACATTTAACATAAAAATATAAATAAATATTTTTTATGAAAGGTGCAATCAAAAAAATAGTTGTATTTCATAACACCTTCCAGGCTCACTTTCATTGCAATTTCAATGTCGAAACATGTTTCGAGATTGATGTCGAAATTTCGTGACGGGATTTACTATTAACACTGGTGCGATATTATAAAAAATTAAGAAATTTTAAATCAAAGAAATATTTATTTACTTAATTAAATGTAGTTAGAGAAACTACAGTAAGAATAAGTAATCTGAAGTGAATAGTGTTTTACTTGCAAACAAAAAATTTTCTTCGTCGCTATCACGAGATTTGAAGTTACTTGTCAACAAACGATCGAATTTTCAATATCTTGGCAACAATAAGCTTCATGAATAATTAGATTTCAAAATGATATTTTATAAATTTAATAACGTAAAAAAGGCATTGATTTGTACTTTTAATGGTTTGTAGAAAAAATAGTGTATGATATATGTGCTAAAAGTGATTTTAATTTGTTCTTCCCTTCTCACAAAATAAAATTTCACTTTTAGCACTTTATCATAAATAACTATTAAGTCTTCTTTTATTGGGCGATGGTAAATAAAGGTTTTAAATTATGTAGGAATTAGGTTGGTTGGTAATTGGTCTAGGAGATTGGGATTTTGTTTAAGGTTATGAGTACTATCATAACCTTAATATTTTAGCGCATTTTAAAGCCAAAAGTTTCGAAAAAGAAACCGTTTTTTAATGTTATAAAATTTACTGTGTTATTTTTTAAATTCGTTCAATAAGTTTATAAAATGTCGCGTGTTGCAACATCCTGTTTTTTACAATGTGTGAAAAATCCTAGTAAGAGAATTAATCTTCCACACAGTCAAACTGTATATTTAGGCAGAAATGAAGAAACTACGATCACTGATGTAGTGCTATCACGTAAACAAGTTGCCGCAACAGCTAACTACAACACTTATCTGGTCGATATTGAATGTTTAGGCATAAATTACTCGGGTTGTAATGGATATGCATTAAAGAAAGGTGGCACCTATCATCTAAAACACGGGGATCGTTTGGAATTACGTATAGGATTTCATGAATTTGATGTTTTTTTTCATCCAGAGCCTTGTGAAGACAGCAACGATAAAATTGTTGAACCAGCTAAAAAGCGCCCAAAACCTTGTTTTCCTCTATTTAATCTAAATAATTCAACTTCCAAATCACCAAAAAATAAAAATTTTGTAGCCGTAAATACTGAAGATACTTCTAATGGCAGTGCCAGTTTTGCCAGTGTTTGGGAGAGTATAGATAATGGCGAATTACAAATATACACATATTTGCAGGTAAAATCACAATCTAAAATTGCTGCATTTGATTTAGATGGTACAATTATCAAAACTAAATCAGGATCTCGATTCCCGAAGAATTTGGAAGATTGGACCTTAAATTTTACGGAAATACCACAAAAGTTATTGGATTTATATAACAAAGATTATAAAATTGTCATTTTTACCAACCAAGGTGGTATCAAAATGGAAAAACTTAAATTAAAAGAATTTAGAAATAAAGTTGAAAATATATTGGCACATATCAAAGTTCCACTCCAAGTATACATTGCAACTACTAGAAGTATATATAGAAAACCAGCTCCCGGTATGTGGAATGCTCTGTGTAATGAAAAGAATGATACGGTGGAGATTGACGTTTCGAATTCGCTTTATGTAGGAGATGCAGCTGGCCGTGAAAAGAACTGGGCTCCAAAGAAGAATAAAGACCATTCTATTGGGGATAGATTGTTTGCACTTAACATTGGTATGAAATTTTATACACCAGAAGAATTCTTTTTAGGAGCCCGAGCTGTACCATACACGATGCCTAAATTTGATCCAAGAAATTTAAAAGCTGATGCTGTACCTGCACCTATTAATAACACATGTGAAGTTATTTTAATGGTAGGAAGTCCAGGATCAGGAAAAAGTTATTATTGTAAGGAGTATCTAGTAAAAAGTGGTTATGCTTATGCAAATCGTGATACGTTGGGATCATGGCAAGCCTGCGTTAAACTAGTAGAAAAGTCACTCCAACATAAACAGAGTATTGTGATAGATAATACCAATTCAGATAAATCAACACGTAAACGATATATAGATGTTGCAAGAAAGTTCAATGTGTCCTGTAGGTGTTTTTTTATGACGACAAGTTTGCATCACTCCAAGCATAACAATAGATTTCGTGAATTAACAGATAAAAGTCACGCTCAAGTAGGAGAAATGATCATAAATATGTATAAGAAACAGTTTGAAGAACCATTGCTGGCTGAAGGCTTCGAAGAAATAGTGAAAATAGATTTTGTACCTAGATTTGAAAATGCTGATCATGAGAAATTGTATAAAATGTTTTTATTGGAATCATAACAAAGTGAATTTAGACCTGTAAATGTTACTTTTACAGTATTTATTGTATCTGTGGGTTTATAAATAAAAAATAAGCATCCTAAAGTCTTGGAAAATTTTTTAAAACTTTGGAGTTTGATTCTGTATATTTAAAGTTGCTATAACATTTATACACAATATTGTGTTTAGATTATAAAAAATAAATGTACAAAAATAAATAAAATATGCCAATTTTATACATACAGACATAATATTTTCCACCACTTGGCAAAGAATATAATGGGCTTTATTTTATTTCAAGTTGGTCTTTCACTACTGTGGGCAAATATATGGTTTGGGCGGTGTTTAGTGCATACACAATTATTACACTGTTTATTAATTGCATGCATTTTGGATCTCTCTTATTATATAAACAACAGCTTTAAGGACATTCACATATTCTATTGTTTCTAATGCACTCTATGCTAGCTTTCTTAAGTAACGATTCGTTTGAATGCATAGTGTACTAAAGATGTTAATTAATTTGAAATTGTTGATAAAAATAAAAGATTGTAGATATTTGAATTACAGATAAAGTACATTTTATGTACCTAATTACGTTTGTATAACCAGGATAAAATTTTAATCCCTTTCGATTTAAAATTGATTGGTAAATTACTGATAATCTAACTAAGGAAGTAGGAAGATTATTTATAAAAATTCTAAATATTAAAAACTTAATTGATACTATTATAACAGTGTTATAGTAAAGACATAATACTAATATCTGATAACCTTGATAACTTCTTGATTAAGTACAAATATAATTAAAAGTCTTTAATGGGGGAAATGAGGCGGCCGTTGGCTGGAGGTTAGCGCGCTAGACTTCTACGCTGAAGGTCCTGGGGTCAATTCCCAGTACCGGAACATCGGATTTTTAACGGCCGTTTTCTCTCCCAATTCTGCCTAGTAAATCTGCTCTGGAGTAGAAGTGTTTCCACTTTCCGTGGTTCGGAACCCACATTAAGCTGTGGGTCCTCTATCTCTGTGCACTTTAAACACGCAACATAGGTATGGGAGAGAAGATAGCTACGTCTCGTAAGAGATAAAGCAGTAGAAGAAGAAGAATGGGGGAAGTAGGCCCTTGCTGGGTTTCTAACAATGAATTAACAAAAAGAAATCAGTTAAATATGCTAAAAATGTTTTATTACAAAATTCTGTGCATGTATCTTGAAATAGGATTTTCAAATCTATGCTTATCATGCCACTTTAGATTGTTTGTTTATAGAAAATTACTGAACTATTTCAACAAGTCTGTTGTTTATATGTAGCTAGATTAACAGGATCGCTACTGTTTATGTATGTATGTGGAATTGACATGGTCAGTCACTAATTATGTTATTCACTTTCTTCAAATTCAGATGGTACATATATCGTTAGGTAACTTATGCTTCAAGCATTTGTGAATATTTGTTCTTCTCCGTGAGTGGATCTTATGTGTTAGGCAAAATTTTAGCCTTCATGGCCTTTGTAGAGTTTAGATGTGAATTCTTTGATGGTATATTTAGTTCATGATGTGTTTGATAGTTTCTAATAAACCAAGAAGCATTGAGTATTATTCTAAGCACATTATTTAACATGGATTTTGTTCATTTGTGTGTCACTTGGATGACAACAAACTGGGTAATCAAACATTGAATAATACAAGTGTGTATGAGCGTTGTACATTCTATTTTTAATAATCAATAAATTTTATGACTTGTGAAAATGTAAAAATATACATTTGTAAAGTAATGGGTTCTATTGAAAAGTGTGTTTTCCAAAAAACGAATACTATTTTTTGTATTGTTGGTTCAAATAAAAGTTTTGTGCTTGTCTATCCTGTAACGTTTTTTTTTTACTGATGCCGTGATTTGATTCCAACGAAATATGGTAGGGCTATTCAAATCATTTATATTACAATTTTTAAATAATTGTATTCATATATAGTTGTATTGACAGTAGGTGTCCAACTTAAGGCTTATCAGGCCCCCCGTAAGGGCTACTGGCGCCTGTGTGCAAAAAAGGATTTTGGCGCCCCTTAAGGCATTTTGGATCATGTTTTTTTATTTATTTTTTTAAAGGTAGGTAGGTAGGTAGGTAGGTGCTTGAAATACAGCAAAAAAACTGAACTTTAGAAGTCATATTTATTTGTAGACTAAAATATCAAAATGAAACAAACAGAATAAAATCATAACAAAATAAATTAAAATAAATTCTTGTTCACACCCATTTTAAAGCATTTACTTAACTAATGGGGTACAGACACGTTGTTTATAAATACTAGAAAATAACCCAAAACTAAAAATCACATCTTTTTTAGGAACAAATAACAGAAATATTGCCTAATGTCTACATATATATATATATATATATATATAAGTACTACTTTCTACTAATACTTAGATATTTTAAAAAATATGCAATATGCAGATACTTCTGATAAAAAATACCTAGGTAACTTCGTTATAAAATCAAAAATGATAGCTATAGGTACAATAGAAAAATACAAAATAGCTATTGTAGCAGCGATATTTTCCGAGACTTTGCTACTGCAAATTCATTAATTACATCGCTAAAATTTATACCATCAAAAATTTCTTGTTCAATTGCTAATATCGCTAGCCCAGCCAATCTTTCTTGAAGCATTGTCGATCTTAAATAATTTTTAATGATTTTTAACTTTGAAAAAGATCGCTCGCCAGAAGCTACAGATACAGGTAATGTCAAAAGAATTCTTAGTGAAATGCTTACGTTTGGAAGGGTGGATATTAAATTGTTTTCAAATATATATTGTAAAATACTTAAGGGGTCAGTATCATCAGGTAATGAAAACAACTTTAACGC
>JABXWE010034210.1:0-11683 GCA_014611495.1 Limonius californicus
TATAAATTATATACAGGTCACAGTTTCCGTCGCACGTCAGCTACTCTTCTAATTAATGGAGGAGGTGATATCATCCAACTGAAACGTCATGGAGGTTGGAAAAGTTCTTCTACAGCCGAGGGATACATTGAAGAAAGCATTAATAATAAAATTGAAACGGCACAGAAAATCTTGGGTAAAGGTGAATCATCTACAGTGCAAATTGTTGAATCAGTAACAATGGCGGAACATACAATTTCAAACTCATCTAGACTTTCTTCATCGTCTGGAATTGTCATAAAAAATTGTAAGAACTGTACTTTTAATTTTCATTCCTCAAATTAAATAAATTTTTGGAAATATGTGAACTCTCGATTGTAGAAAAAATCTTGTGTGTAATTCGAGCGCAAATTCATTGTCGATTTCAAGAGATTGCCGCGCGACGAAGGACAATCGACAATATATCATTTTGCGCTCTTAATACACAAATAGCTATTTGGTGGTATTACGAATCAGAGATGCCTCTGTGGCATGTTTAGCACACAGATTATATAGGGATTGTTTAGCATATTATTGTACTCAACTTTTAATTAAAGTAAGTGTGAATAAAATAACAAAAAATTATTAAATAATAAATATAGCAATTTATTAATTTATAAGTAAACTGGCAAGCATATGAAACAGGCATCTCCGGTTCATAATATCAGCAATCAAATTTATCGCGATTTTGACAGTGCCCACTACAATCTGTCAAAAATAAATGTTTCTAATATTTTAAATTAGCGAGATATTAAGCTGATTCGTCTTAGCAGACTCACCCTGTATATACTATCGATGTGCATAAGAATTAACTGAACACCTACTGTGCTCGATATTTTGGATTTTAATTAGACGTTGAAGTTTTCTTATTTGTTCATTTTAAATGCCAATAAACAGTGCACTAGAATTTTTCTTTCAAGTTTATTTGCGTCTGTTAATCTTTTATGAATATGATGTTCAGTTTTTAATCCACCCATGTTAATTACTAAATTCTAACTAAACTCTAGTAATCAAATTAAAGTTGAATGACCACAGACGGTGTTAGTACCGGCATTTTGCGCCATAATTCGGAATCACCTTGTATATTACACAATTATTCTATAAATTTAATGCAGAATACTATAGAAAATTCGATTAATATCTTTACTAAACTCTTGATAAAATGTTTTATATTTATCACACTAAATTAATTTTTAGTAGTTACTCTGTATCCAAAGTAGTTTGCTTATTGCAATTGATTTTTAAACGAACTATATCCATATTCAACCAATAACCTCAAAAATTGTTGAATATAAAAATTAAGATGTGGTGACTTTCCGGTGACTTTTCACCTCGTGATAACAATTTACATACTATTTAAAGAACGATAACAACTAATTCCAATTACATCCGCCAGTAATAACCTAACACCGACGTTCTTAACCATACCATAACCAAACAACACAAAAATGTCTTTTCGCAACGAAGAATTTCCCGACGAACACCCCAAAAATTTAATTCCCGAATTATGTAGACAGTTTTACAATTTGGGTTGGGTTACAGGCACCGGTAAGAAACAGGCTTAATTATCATTATATTTTTATAAAAATTAATTTTAACTCCTAAGGCGGCGGCATCAGCATTAAACATCAAGACAAAATATACATTGCCCCTTCGGGAGTGCAGAAAGAGCGCATCCAACCAGATGACATTTTTGTGCAAGACATTGAGGGCCAAGATCTCGAATTGCCACCACCAGAGAAGAAGTTGAAGAAAAGCCAATGCACCCCATTATTTATGTGTGCATATACAGCAAGGAATGCTGGAGCTGTTATACATACACACTCTAAATTTGCCCTAATAGCAACATTGCTTTTCCCTGGAAAGGAGTTCAAATGTACACATTTGGAAATGATAAAAGGAATTAAGAATCAGAAACTGGGAAGAAATTATAGATACGATGAAGAACTTGTAGTGCCAATCATTGAAAACACCCCCTTTGAAGAAGATTTGAAAGATAGAATGGCTCAGGTTATCGCAGAGTATCCTGAAACTTGCGCTGTCCTTGTGAGAAGACATGGAGTAAGTTAACTTTTTTATTTAATTTGCCTCTGCACCAAATTTACAATCAAGAACCTAATACACAATAGCTTCATCATACATACATTTAGTGCACCGTTCTTTTGTATCTCTTTTAAAATACCGAATGAATAAATGTTCTAGAGATTGTTATTCTGCATAAGCTATAATGATTTTCAGGCATGCAGAGTGTTTGGTGGAGTCAGTACAAAATAAACATGTCACTTTTAAACAGAACGCCCCTAGTGTTATTACATTTTTAATTATACACAGGAAGAAGATTAATATGAGACATGGTTATAAGTGCCTGAACTGCATGGTTGCTATACAGGGTTTTTATTAAACATACGGCAAAAATTCAAGGGGTTATTCCCTGGACTATTTAAGAATATTTTGTCCTTTGATGATTTTTGAAAAGCCGCTTTGCTTCGAAGATACAGGGCAAAAAAATTTTTCGACAGTAACATTTTATTACCAAAAATTACACGTAAAGTTTCTTAATCTACAAGAACTGTTGAAATGACTACCTCCAGCTACGATGCAAGAATCCAATCTTCTCCTCATTGACATCCGAACTCTTTCAGTAACGATGTTACTGTATCTGCCAAAACCGGATAAGAGCATTTGGCGGGTTTTTGCTGTAATGTTTTCACTCTGTATAGTAGGCCGGTAATGTCTACAGCATACAAGTGCATAGTGCAACTAACGTACAAGTGCAATTACAGTAATACTACAGTACAAAAGACGACGAAAATTAAGCAAAATGAATTCGAGGGGTGCAAAATTAGTGAATATGGCTTTAAAGGTTGTTGCAGAAGCTAGCAGTACAGGTTAGCAATTACACATTCATTTTCAAAGCAGTTGAGGTTAGGTTATGGAATTCTTTGTAAAGATTTTTATTATTGTTATTAGATTATTCACCTGGGTGTAGTTATGAGAGTGACATCGAGTCTTTTGTGTTAAATTCGAGCCAGGAAAATGTTGTTAACGAAGTTGAAAAAAATTATTGATAGTGAATTTGAAACTGACCCCTTCGACTCTGATTGTTCAGTACAAGACCGTGATTATGTTCCTTCAGAATCAGAACTTTCAAGCAACGGTGAAGTAGGTATGTATTAAGTAACTACGTACATTTTCAGAGGTTGCAACTAAAGAATGATTTTTAGAAGAACAAGCTGAAACAGTTGAAGACGATCGTGTGTCTGAAATAGCAACTAATATCCGCAAACAAAAACAACGAACACGTTGGAGAAAAAGTAATCCCTGTCAATGGAAGAAAAATACAACTAAAAAGCGGAAAATTGAAAATAAAAAACCTAAAGCAGTAAATTGTTCTAAATGCCGATTTAAATGCACTGAAAATTTATCGGAAGAAATTAGAATCAGTATTTGTAAAAATTATTGGCAATGCGATTTTAATCGTCAGAAAGATTTTATTTTAAAATGTGTAGAAAGTTCCGTTCCCAAAAGGCGCAGAATAAGATCAGAGACAGGTCATCCTCGTACAGATACTAAAAAGTACTTTTTTGAATCAAATTCAACCAAATTTAGGGTCTGCAAAGAATTTTTTAAGAAAACGTTAAGCATCAGCAATGACGTAATAGATTATGCATTTAACAATAAAGGAGAGGGCGGGTTATTTATTGGAAAAGACAAAAGAGGTGCACACACACCACACAATAAGACCAATCCTGCTGATTTAGAAAAGGTAAAGAACCACATAACGAGTTTTCCAGTAATGGAGTCTCATTACACAAGAAAATCCACTAGCAGAAAATATTTAGACTGCAAATTGAGTATTGCAAAAATGCATTCTTTATACAAAGAGGTATGTGAAGAAGATCAAACCAAGACCGTGTCTAAAATTACTTACCGCCGTATATTTGGAAGTAATTACAATTTATCGTTCTATAAGCCCAAAAAAGACCAATGTCAAATTTGTGTACAATATAATGCAGCTACCATTGACAAGAAAAAAACATTAGAAACAGATTATAGAAGTCACTTACAGAGAAAAGATGATTGTTACAACGCTAAGATTTTAGATAAAGACAGAAGTTTAAGAGAGGGTAACTTTAAATGTTGCACTTTCGATTTACAATGTGTTCTTCAGATTCCTAGCAGTAATGTGAGTCCGATGTACTATAGTAGAAAAATTTGTACTTTCAACTTAACAGTATATGAATTGGCACCACCAAATGATGCTTTCAGCTTCGCTTGGACGGAATTGCATGGAAAAAGGGGAAGCTGTGAAATCGGAACTTGTTTGTACAAATACGTACAACAGTTAGGTCCAGCTATTACTGAAGTAACATTTTATTCAGATACGTGCTCAGGACAGAATCGAAACCAAAATGTCTGTGCTTTGTTTCTATTCCTTGTTCAAAAAACACACATTAATGTTATCGAACAAAAATATCTGGAAAGTAGCCACTCCTATATGGAAGTTGATAGCATGCATAGTGCTATAGAACACCAACAGAAATACGTGCCTGTGTATACATTACAAGATTGGCTTTCTATTTTTCGCTTAGCCAGATCAAAAAGATACAGAAATAAAACAAGTTCTCCCTACAATGTGCATGAGCTAAAATTTTCCGATTTTTTAGATTTGGCTGATATCTGAAAATTGATTATGAAAAATAGAAAAAAAAATGTTGATGGTGAAACCTTGAATTGGTTGAAAGTAAAATGTTTCAGATATCAAAAACTTAAACCAGGTATATTGGAATACCGCTATGATCACACTTCAGATTATAAAGAAATGCGTATTTTTGGCAAAGGACGTCAATTAAATTATGCAAATTCAGTACCAAAACAATTGTACAGTAAGTTACGGCCTACCAGCATAAAGAAAAAAAAGGACCTATTAAAACTCTGCAAAAAAACACTATTCCTGAAGAATTCCACAGCTGGTACAAATCGTTGCCGACTTCTACTAACATTAAAGACGCCGTCCCTGCACCAGGAGCAGATGACTCTGTGTCTGAAGACTCCGAGGAAGATTCTTCTGAGTCTGAGGAAATAACTGAAGCAGTTTGAACTGGATACGACTTAACACTTTTAGTATTTTAGTATTGGTTTATTGTAGTTTTGTTTCAGCAAAAAGAAGTTAAGTCCAGTTAAAAATTATAAAAAATGTATTATTATTGTTAAACTTTTAAAAACGAGCATAAAATTAGTATAATCTGTTTAGTTGCATTCCTAGTTTAATTTATATTATAAAATAAAATTATAAAATATGTTCAGTTTTTTATACGGAAGCCTGAATTTTCAATTGCATTTTGCCAAGAATGACAAAATGTGACTTATCAGGTTTTTGCAGTAACCCGACGAAATGGGATATACATGTAAATCCAAATTGTATTTGTATCTGTAAAACATGGTAGCTTTTTCAATAATGGCAAACTGAAATCTCTTTAATGTATGATTGGAGCCTCTTTCTGCTGCTTGAAATAACACAAGTAGCTACCAACAAGTACTGAGATAATTTTAAAAGCTTCTGAATTTTTTAAATGGCACTCCTTGAATATTTTCAAAGTTTTACATTCCTTCAATTTTTCTCTACATACAACTAAATATCCCGTAAATAAATAATTTAGGACATCTTTCTATATGTCAACCTTTACAGTTTTGACTGCCTTTGAGGAGAAAATGTCGTATGAGTAATTAGACCAGTAGTGGTTCTCAACGATTCCGAAGAAGCAACACATTTTCTATTATAATCATTTTTAGTGAAATACTTAATACACAACAATGAAATATTTCCCTCATAAATAAAAATTGTATTTGGAGTTAATAATACATCTTTATAATAAGCTGTAGTTCAACAAACATTAACATACAGTCAACAAAAACAGATTCTGTTATGAAAAGGTAATTGTTACGTAATAGAAATTATATAAGTATTTATAATTATAAAATAAATAATAATAATTTTACTAGTTTTCATATTAACTTCAACAAAATTTTGTTTCATGAAAGCTAATATTACTCTCGTTTATTATACGAGGAGGGTTCAAATATGACCCGGAATTTTATTTTTAAAACCAAACGAATGGCCCTAGCAGCAATTCCTTCTTAACATTCTTGCTATGGGATATGTATAAGACATAATGTCATAGCCACTTCAATTTTTTTTTAGTAATTGTCAACATGACAGAGCAGGTACTTCATGTTTCCGTTGCGCAAGGCATAATAGTTAGATTTCTTGTGAATGAGGATGTCAAACCAAGTGGTATTTTGCAAAGAATTCAAGCACAATATGAGGAATCCACCTTATCGAAAACCCAGGTGTTTTAAGGGTGTAAGAAGTTTAAGAAGGGCCGTATAACCACAGAATAAATACCTTAGGTATTTATTCTGTGGTATAACGGTCCAAAATTTGACGCACGCGAGACGTCCGAAAACTTCGACAACACAAACCAACATTGACCTGATAAACGACCTTATTCTAGCCAATAGAAGAATTTCTGTGCGTGAAATGTGTTGGTAGCGTCGAGGAAATCATCCATAAACATCTGCATTACCAAAAAGTTTGCGCAAGATGGGCATCCAGATTGCTGACTATGGAACAAAAACAGCGACGCGTTGAAGTCTCTACTGAGCTTCTCAGGCGATACCAAGATGAAGGTGATGCATTTTTAAATTCCTTACTCACCTGGGACGAAACCTGGGTTCACCATTTTACGCCAGAATCAAAAAAATAAGTTTAGAGTGGCGCCACCCGAACTCCCCAAAACCGAAAAAGCGAAGGTTGTTGCTTCAGCTAGTAAAGTAATGGCCACCGTCTTTTGGGATAGTGAGGGTGTTCTCTTGACCGATTTTTTGAGAGAACGACGTACCATTAATGCCCCTTATTATTCTGACTTGCTCACACAAAAAGTTAAGCCTGCATTTCGTTCAAAAAGGAGAAACCGTTCAATCAAGAGTGTCATTCTCCTGCACGATAACGCCCGACCTCATACTGCCCAATTGACTACAAATGTCCTCGAAAAAATGCATTGGGAGATTCTTCCACATCCACCTTATAATCCGGATTTATCACCATGTGATTTCCATCTCTTTGGACCGCTGCAAGAGGCATTGGGTGGCTCAAAATGTCAAGACGATGATGATGTTGCCGAGTTTGTGCATGAATGGCTTCGCGCCCAACCAAAAACATTCTATAAAAGTGGCATTATGAAACTTCCACAACGATGGCAAGAGTGCATAGACTTAGAGGGTGAATACGTGGAGAAATAGTGTAAAAATTATATACTTACTGCAGTTAAATAAAAAGTTACAACCAAATTCCGGGTCATATTTGAACCCTCCTTGTACTAAATTTGGAAGTCCTTATTTCATTTTAAGACTTTAAAAATTAATTATCTTCTACCAATGCAGATGTTGAACCCAATTATAATTTTTTATATTTAATGAGGAAAAACAAGTCACCATTTTTTTTTAAATAATATTAAATGTTCTATTATTACAAGATTAATTTCTTCCACAATTTGATTTTTGTGTTGAAGGAAACGCTCCACAATTTTTGCTCATTTTCTCAAAGAAAATTTTTATATTATTGTTTGTATTAATACATAACCGGTTCCTCTCATACCGGATAGTGTTGAGGGTGGACCTTGCTCCAATTTCCTGCCTAATTGAAGTTACATCACTGTTGTCAGTTGTTAGCCGTGTCTTTTGTTATGACCCATGACTTTCCTCTTTATTCAAAGCTTTTCCTGACACTACTGTTACCCTAGATAGGCAAAATTCTTAGTTAGGGTGTACAATGGGCCATATGGCCTAAGTGCATAGAGATGCTTGGAAAACCGCGTCCTAGATCTCTCTCTTTCAAATACAATACAACACTGCTGCTCCACGTCTCTCTTGGTCACCCTCTTTTGTTTTTACCCACAACTCCAGCCTCCCATTCACCTACCTGTCTGTTAATCCTTAGTAGCATCTTAGTTTCTGTTTGTGCATGATGTCATTAAGGGATTTGACTTGTACAACTTCCCGAATTATTTATATTATATATATTATATTATTATTTATATTAAGAATTTATTTAATTCCTGTTACTTGTACCTCTTGTTTCTATGTTTTCTTTAATACCCAATTAATATATGAAAGAAATATGCACTAACGACACACTGTGTATATAATTATCCAATCTGTTTTATTTTATATATATATATATATATATACTATGATATTTTAGGTATATGTATGGGGCGATACATGGCAACAAGCAAAAACAATGAGCGAATGCTACGATTATCTGTTTGACATTGTAATTCAAATGAAACAGCTGGGTGTTGATCCAAGGTCAACACCTGAAGAGTATGAGTTAAAATATCAGCACCAGAATGGAAGTGCAGTGAAGGTTTAATTGCTCCAGGCGAGTTAAGATTTGTTTTTAAGATCATTTATTAGTATTGTGTTTGTTTGCCAAAGCATAGAGCAATAAAGGTACAAGATCTTTATTGCTCTATGACCAAAGTTATAAATGGTTTTTGCAGTATGTAAAAGTCTTTTAGAATTATATAAGTCAAAAATACAATTTACAAAAAGTGTTGATAGCTTAATTCAGTCAAGATTGTTATTTTTTTTTGCCAAAAAGGGACTGTTATGCTATTCCTCTTTAAATGGTGAAATTATTTTTTATTTTATATTTACATAGTTTTAGGTATAAACATTTGTTTGAATTATTTTCCTGTTTTCACATATGCGAAAAATAATTACTAATAAAATATAAATAAATTAGAAATAATGTTAATGTTAAATATGAATATCAGAATGCAACTAACAAATAAATAAGGTTAGTTATTGCAAATATGTGGAAATTAAAAAATGGTACACAATAAATAAGTACTCCTGCAATACTTGTTTAATATTAAACATTGCAATACTTTTTAAATTTAATAATATCCCCGATCTACAAAGAAGCCAGAGTAGGCCTAGCTTCCTTTAAGAAACCGTGTTTCCCTTGAGATCCAATGGAAAGAAAAAGAAAAACAATAAGTGAATATTCTATTTCACAATTTTATCTTAATTGTCAAAATAAATCGTATTCTTAGAAATGAAATTAATTGTACATATAAATAAAATACAAATCTAGCTAATAAATGCTTTCCTTAACTAAAATACATACCGATGATATTAAAATTCTGGACTAACGAACATTTGAGATAATTTGCAAATGCAACACAAAAACAATATCTAGCACAGCCTGGAGAATTACAAGCAATCTAGAACATGATATTTCCAATAAGATTGGGAGTCACTTATTCTATAAAGGGTAGGAACAGTAAAGGGCATTACTAGTACTAATTGCGGTGTGGTGACCGAGGTCGCCAGTGGTAATCACATAATTTTGGGAAAGAAAAGATTATTTGAGAGTCTATATAACCATAATCAAGGTAAATATGTAAATATAATGCCGGAAGACAACGCTGGTCAACAAAAGTTGTCAGATTATTCCAATAATACAAAGTGATTTTTTAAAAAGTCAATTGCAGCAAGCCTAGAAAAAAAGCTATTCCATCTACAGTCAGCTGTAATGAGCTTTAAATGACATTTACCTGTATGTCAAACTGTGTGACACTTCAGGTAGTTAAAAATTTTGGCCCAACAAAATGTGAATATGAACAAGTATTTAGTTGCAACTGATTTGTAATTTATTAAGGTAAGTAAATTACAGGTTTTTCGTCAAGATTTCTTTCACAGCAAGTGTTCGCAATGTCCTCCCCCTTGCTCTATACAAAATCTTGCTCGTTTTTGTAAACTTCGAGACACATTTTCGAGCATGTGCATTGAGTTATTGATTTCGTTGCATTTATGAATTATTCTTGCTGTAAGCTCATCTAAATTTTGTATTGGTGTCTGATAAATTGAATTTTTCACATAGGGCCAGACAAAAAAATCCAACGTTGTTAGATCACAGGACCTGGGTGGATAAGCAACTGGAGTGTTCCGACTGATTACTCTATTGCCGAAGAATTCCTGAATAAAATTCAAGTTCTCCAGAGTACAATAGGCGAGCCATCCTGCTGGAAGTACCCTTCCCGCAGCTCTTGGTCGTCTAACTGATTAATAAAAGGTTCCAAAATCTCTTTGCGATACCTTAATGCATTGATTGTCCCTTGAAAGAAAATTGGTCCTACAAGTCGTCGTCGGCTAAGACCAATCCACACGCCAAGCTTTTGCGGATGAAGTGGTGTTTCTCTAAACGCATATGGATTCTCCGCAGACCAAATTCTCATATTTTGGGAGTTCACATATCCAGATAAATGAAACCATGCTTCGTCCGAAAAAAACAAGTTGTTCAAGTCGTTTTCTTCAGGAAATGCGTTTAAAAACCATTGACAATATCGTTCTCTTAGAGGCATGTCTGCTGGTAGAATCTGATGAACTGAAGTTAGGTACCTTATATGGGAATAACTTTAAATCTGCTTCAAGAATATTCCTCGTGGTTGGGAGCTTCATCCATTATTTGTCTAACATTTTCCAGGACGTCTGGTGTGCGTTACCATTTCTGCGTGTAACACCACCTGTATACGAATAATTCCACAGTGTGCCTTAGAGCATCGTAAAATCGAATGCACTCAACAATTCCAAAATGGTCTGTAAAATCGTTGAAGCATTCCTGGATCGAATACCGCCACTCACCATTTATAATGATTCCAGTTTGGTAATGAGCTTTTACCATAAATATCTTATGCTGCACTGTGAAATTCATTTTTGAATAAATAATTGAAGCTTCTTTATTTAATTATTGACAGCTATGCTGTTACAATTTTCATATTGTCAGATTTTAAACCTTAATATAGACGGGACAATCCCTAGGCTACTGCAATTGACTTTTTAATAAATCACTTTGTAGGTACGTATAAGAGAAGCTTTTAAGGTGAATGGTTTCAAATATTCAAATAGTTGGAAAATTCAAAAAGTAAAGATGTACCTTTCTGCTGTACATGTAGATGTACACCGGTTTGTTCTTTGGGAAGCAAAGGAAATGCTTTGACAGAATTTTGCAAGGTTGCTTCAAATAAATTAGACATTTGTAAAGCATGCATCCTCAATAATTTATTTTTCAGCAATAAATATGTATGTGGAATGAAAAATAAAACAGACCAAGAAATGCAATCAGCATTATTGGTCTGATCGTATCAACAATTTTGTACATTATCTATATGATATCACCTAGATAATTAGCTAGAACTAGATAAGAATTTTGTGAGATTATCTATTAACTCTATCTAGATAAACTAAATAAAATATACACATTATATCTTTCATCCTACATAACTATCTAGAAATAACTTTTGTTATATTTAATTATTTTATATTATCTAGACGAAATGAAATATACATTGTTGTCTTTTATCCTGTATAATTATCTAGATAATAATTTTGTTATGTTTAATTATTAAATATTTATATTATCTAGACGAGATGAAATATATATTGTTGTCTTTCATCCTGTATAATTATTAACAACAAACTAAAATTAAATAGCAAAATTATTATCTAGATAGGTATATCTAGATAATAATTTTGTTAGGTTATGTGTATATGTTCAGATATTTTAAATTTATATTGTCTGTTTACTATTAAAGTA
>JABXWE010034212.1:0-19992 GCA_014611495.1 Limonius californicus
GAATCATACAATCAGGTGTAAAGTGAGTGATATAATAAACAATAACATAACATAAAACATTAACTATTAGTTCAACTATAAATTTTTAAAGCTACTAAAGATCTAAAGACAGCATTAAGGAATCAAGATATTAAGAAAAGTTTAAATTCAAATTGTAATATGTTAATAAAAAAATAAGTAAGAATATTATAAATAAAAAACTAATAATCAAAATTCAGCTTTTCCAAGTTATGGTTCCACCATGAGAAGGGATCTTGTTTCCTAGGGATTATTGCGAGTATATTCTCGGTCAAAAACGCTTGACAATGATTCTGGAGATGATACTTTCTTTGAGTAACACTTGAACTGATACCGCAGCCTGCAAATTCTTCATATGAATCCCAAAACAATGTATGGGGATTAGTTTTACTTATTTTTTGCGGCTGATGGACCACTATCCATTTGTAAATGTACCTTTTTACGCATTATTTACTCGCGTTTTAGCTAATTACCTTATGTAAGATGCTTAGTTACTTATGTTAACTATATTGTACTATGCAAATCTTCGTTAAAAATGTATTTTAGATGTGTACAGGTTAGCTTTACTGATACGCCGATATACTATCGGTATCGGCATGTTGTATATCGGTATCGGCCGATTATCGGTATCGGCAAAAATTTCTATATCGGTCGAACCCTAATCTGGGAAGACAGTATCGGCACAACTGTTTTCCAGGCGTGTGATTTCAGCTAGATATATTTCTGTGGTATTCTCCATTTTGCCTTAATACGCCACTAATTTGAACTCACAAACCAAAAAGCAAATTCACAAGATTTTTATTCTTTTAGGAGAACCCTTAAAGTAAAGGATGTTTAAAAAATGGGGACATTACAGGGAACTGTGTCCCAAGCAATGATTAACTGTAATATTTTTTGAAAAATAATTTTTATGAACGTATTCTAAAAATGGTTTAATCTCATTGCCATAGTCAACAAATATTTTTGATGGTGCCTATACTAAGACGGCACTCCCTATTACAATCTATCCAAACATACCGTTTTTAATAGTTTAAATAACCGAGGTATCAATCTGAATTACTAATCCGACCTTTAATAAGCTTCTGAGTCAACCTTTCGTTTTGTGGAACCGTAAAAAAATGATTATGATCAGTTCAGTAATAGTTTGACATAGTACACGTCATAGTGAACAAAATAAATGCATATTCACCCATCATTATTATTGTCTGAGATGCAATGAAGCATTCAGTACTGTCAATAAAATCAATAGAACAACCTTTATAAACGGTTCAAGAAAAACTACAATAAACAATGACCAATTCAAATAAAAAATCAATAACAAGAAATTATACTGTAGCAAATTGCGCAACCATATAACAATAATAATTATCATCTGGGGTAATGAAAAATGTTTACAATTCATGTTAAAAATTGTAAAGCTAATTTTTCTTGTTACTGTACGCCGTGTTGATTCAAAACCAAAAATTTCTGTTTTTTAAATATTTCTTGCAAAAAATGCTAACCACACAGCATATATACTGCTATATAATACGTAATTAATTATAGTATCCAAAAAAAAAAAATACAATTTAATGTAGCAACTGGTAACAAATATTAATGAGTAGGCATACAGCCAGTTTATCGAAAAATTATTTAAAATAAGGCCAGATAAGAAGAGTAAATTATTTATTATACTTTTTATATCTGCTTATTTACTTTTATTTTACAGCCTTCAAGAAAACAGTATGATTACAAATAGTAATGGTCGTAATACTTTTTATAGAATTACGAAGTTTCAATAATACATTTCGTTACGCAGAATCGACATCAGTTAATTATTAATATGTAGAATAAAAAAAAAAGAATAAAATAAGATCGCACAAAAGTTTTCCCCATAGGCTCTCCCGTAAAATCTGTGTAAACTATAATTTGGAAAATTGTGAGAAATTATACAAAATTAAATAGTTTTTTGACATAACAAATTTTGAATCCATACTATTTTCTTTTGTTTGTTTAATGGCCTTATTTAACAAATGCCTCTTATTCAGTGGCAAATAATTTATACACGGCTGTTTAGAAACAAAATAGGGTTTGTAATGATATCAACATTACCTTACAAACAAAATGGCGACCGCTATTTAACTATCGTGCATTATTCCACGATTGTATTAAATAATGTTTTATAACAGTGATGAGCAACCGTTCTTTGCCCTGAGCCAAATAGAATATCAAATCCTCGGTTCGGGCGCATAAAAAATATTTATTTTTTGATATTTTGGCTTGTTTTAATTTATCACATACAAAAATGAACTAACGAGAAGAGATTTTTGATTCTAATTTAACAATAATTGACGGATATAGAATTAATAGACGGATACAGAATTAATACAGAACGAAAATAATTATTATTACTTCAATTTAATGCAATATTTACCACTGTTTCCCTGCAATAAGTTTTTCAATGTTTACAGGCATTGAAGAGACTGCAACTCGTATACAGTTTTCGTATCTTTCAGCTTTAATTCGGTTCCGAAGATTCAGTTATTATTTTCATCATTGAAAATAATTGCTCGCAAAAAAAGTATAGGATGAACAGTCGTTGTCACCCTGACCGGCTTCGGCAGAGACGGCGGCAATTATTATTTAATACTGTCTATTTTTTGTCGATCAAAACGGTCCTTCGCGGGCCGCACAAAGATCCAGAGAGGGCCGCATGCGGCCCGCGGGCCGTGTATTGCTTATTACTACTCTATAATCCTGTATTACATCCCACATAATTTCAAGATTATAACTTGCAGGGTTTGTACAGGACAGCCTAGGTGCAATACATTTTTTTTTTTTATTTAATGTGTCATGTGTCTACGATAGCACTGCAGAAAAAAACCCAAGAAACAATTTTAAGGGTGATTTAGTAATTATTTTTTGAAGCTAAATCAACGAGCATATCTGTAATACACATTGAGTGATTACATTCAACTGATAGTACGTTTATGAATTATTAACAGAAGAAAGCCAACAGTGGCGTGATCCAGTACGGTTTCCACGGTGTATAAACAGACTCCTATTGTCATTCATGTTTATTAATCACTTGGTATTTTTAGCTACTGTAAATAATTTTTTTTACTTAAATTGAGCGAAGGTACGTTCAACTGGGTAATACTTTTAAAATTCAGATTTCACTTCTTTACAATTCCAACGACTTAAAATTTAAAATTTAAGTAAACAATTTAAAAACGAGGTTCTTTCTAAATGTAAGCACTAAATAACTCTTTCGACATTTTCTCCTTGAGGTGTGAAAATATTTAATCTTTCTTACTAAAAATTACACCACAAAGGGATTTAAAGTATAATTTGAATTTTTCCAAATAAACAGTTCTATATTTTTGTTGAGTTCAAATAATTAACCAGTTAGCAGATAATATATACTACTACTATCAAACTATAACAACAAACAAAAACTAAGTATATATACAAATTCTCCCTAAATGGCGTTTCAATTTAGACATATCTTATTTGTTCCGATCTTTTCTTTTCAATTTTTTATCTTCGCTTGTTCTACAACAGCTAATTTTGAATATTGATTTCAATACAAACAAAACAAAATGTTTCGACGATTTAACAATATTTCGCATATTTCACCGTGACATACAAAAAAAAATTAATTTTGCGGAGCAGTTGATAAGAAACAGAAGGGGAATTTTAATAATAAATCTTGTATAAAATAATTATTGTAATGACAAGGAAACGATAGCAGAAAGTACTAAATATTATTTTAAATATGCTTGATTGTGAAATGTTTTGTAAATGCAATATTTATTAACAAAGCTATGAATAGCAACTTGTTTGCTGAACTGACTAACAACTAATTTAAAAAAGCTGTTGCTGATAATAAAAATATTACTTAATTTAAAAAAAAGAAAATATTTCGTTTTCGTATTTTCGTAAAATTCTTGCGAGTAACAAATTTGTGATTTCAAAATAATTATAATACTAACAAATTAAATCTAATATAAAAACATCTAGCATTAAACTGCCCATTCAGTTAGTAAATAAATAAAACATACTTACATACTCCTTAACATTTTTCGTTCTCACAGCCTTATATGAAGCATATGCAGGATACAGGGTACCGAAGACTAATCTGAAAAGAGGATAAAAGAGCAAATAAGTCATTGCCTTGTGACAAACAACGCATGAGAAAAATATAATAAAAGCAAGACTGCTCAACGACGGCTTCACATTCACTAAGTCAAATCGAAATAGTCTCAAGAAATAGGGAATTCTTCTGCTCTTGCGATGAGCTAATTCAGGATGCATGTCCAGCATCTCCAGGATTAGCAGCACGAGGAAGTTGTCTGCGAATTGTTGGAGCCCAACGCGGATTCTTAGCTACTGAACTGAGAGGTAAAAGCCCTCAACTCTTCTATGTATCTCGACACCAGAATAGAATCACTAAAAGGGGAAGCGCATTTAAAATACTGAAATGCGCTAAAACATGCACGCCGATCAAACTAGTGATTCGATATGATGAAAATAAACGAATTGGACGATCTCAATTTGTATTTTAATTAAAGAGCGGTGAATAGCTGATATTTGTACAATGCATGAGTAGGTTAAATAAATGGCCAATACACTATTTTATTTGCTCTTATGTTAATTATAAATTTGTTGTATCAAACAGAACATATCCTCATTTCATAATACCTGTAAAGATAAAAATTGCTTTGTGTTCATGAAATGTTTATCGGTTTAGAAATTAATCTAAGAAATAAATATAATTCTAATACCTATATAACATCTTCATATAAATCAGTGGTGTACTGTATATTTTTAAAAGGGGGCTGATCATCCTCGTAACTGCGCCCCTGACCGACATATTGCGACACAAACATGTATAATATTGGGTCCTTACCAGTTACAGCCGCCCAAAAATTTACATCTTACACAATGAGCACGCGCCATTTTAAAACAAAAAAAATATATAAGTTTAGAAAAATGTTCAGAAACGATGACATTCAAACCTAGGGTTTGGAGTATCTAAAATAATATTTTCATTTTTCCGAAATTACTACGTTAAGTAAGTAAAGGAATTAAGATACTCGCGACTGTGAGTTCAAGTCATTATCGTAATTTGCACTGAATATGACGTTGTAGGCTATTTTACTTTTAAATTTATTTAAACTCATGAATAAAAATAACTAAATATTCAAAAACATTCTCTGCAAAAAAGTGTATCTTATCTTATCTAATTCCACTGTGGCCACGTGAAATGTCATAGTTCTTTGACACATAACCCTTATTTATTACCTCTCTTTTCTAGGTTTGTTATCGTGTACAAAAGGGAGTACATGCAAGATCAGATTTTGTACGTTCGGTGTCATGAATCCTTATTTTGAGAGAGGCATTTTTAACCATAAAACGCAACAAACTCAGCACACACACTAGGAACCGCGTGGACATCAAACAGTTATATACACTGCTCGACAAAATTAGGGGAACACTGTTTTGAGCGCCTATACGTTTTCCAGCAAAGGATGGAAGCAGGATTTTTTCTTGTTATATTATTCTCTAGACCTCTATTGACAAAGTGCAAAAAGAATTACGGTGATTCGTTTGTTCGTTTTCATTGTAGACGCCAAAATATAAAGAAAGTCTCAAAACAAAATGCTTTTTGACCACAAAGCAAACATCTGAAACTCATCAAATTAGTCACTGGACACAGTAAAGCCGTCAGTTTTGACTTTTTCAATGCTTCTGAGTCCAAAATGCATTATTTAAGTGAAATTGAAGTCTCGATGGCTGTTGCTTCGCTTGAAGATGATCGATTTATGCGATATGTAGCAAACCATCTCCAATCGACTCCATCCGTTATCTGCAGAGCGTGGCATAGGTACCAAGAAACGGGTAGATATTCCAGGAGAATTGGACAAGGCCGTGAGAGAAAAACTACCCTCGGGACGACCGGTATATTGTTAATTCTTGTCTTCGCTGACGAACTGCTACTGCTCGTGAGCTACAAAATCTAGTCCGAAATGCCACCGGTGTGACAATTTCCGATCAGACGGTTAGAAGGCGACTCAAAAAAGTCAATATGACTTCCCGCAGGCCTGTGCGAGCTCCTCTCTTGAGCAGGAATCACAAAGTTAGTCGTCTCAACTTTGCCCGCGAACATGTGCAATGGCAACTTCGACACTGGAGGTCTGTGCTTTTTACAGACAAGTCGCGGTTTTGTCTAACTCAGCAATGGTCGTACACGAGTGTACAGACATCCTGGAGAGCGATAAACTGCCGCGTGTATCCAGGAAGTGGACCGATTCGGAGCTGGATCGGTCATAGTGTGGGGTGGCATTAGTATAGACGGTCGCACAGACTTGTTTGTCGTTCCCCAACGTCTCAACGCACAGATTTATGTTGCGACGATTCTTCAAAAGCATGTTGTGCCATTTGCGAACAATTTCGGCGATGGCTTCATCCTACAACAGGATAATTGTAGAGTTCATACCGCTAATTTAACAAGAAACTTCCTGGAGGAACAAAAAATCGAAGTGAAGGGGTGGCCAGCCATCAGTCAGACTTAAATACCATCGAACACGTTTGGGATTTACTCGACACGTGCATTAGGAAGAGTCCTGCTGCACCTAAGACTCTTCAGGGGTTGGCTGAGGCCCTTGTGGAAGCATGGCGAAATTTACCACAAGACATGTTAGGACGTCTTATTCACAGCATGCCTCGACGTTGCCAGGCTGTGATTGAAGCGAATGGAGGGCACACGCGCTACTACAGCTTGGTATTCGGGCGTTAACAGAATTTCCATTACATTTTAAGTGATAAAACACATTTCGATTTTAGTAGTCTTCTCAATAGTTTGCTGTTACTCAAGAAACCCGTTTAATTAGAGCATATTTGTTGTTTGTATCATGTTAATAATGTTGAAAGAACAATATACAAAAGTTGATACTTGCGCCTGTCTTTAATTTGAAAAATTATGCACGGCTAAAGAAGTGTTGCCCCAATTTTGTTGAGCAATGTAGTATTGTCAACATAAAGTACTGCCAGTAGAATCATTGGTCTCAAAAAATACTATCACGTCAAGCAAATGAAGTAATATTTCACATTATGAAGTTTAATAATTGTTTCAGGGCTAAATAGGCATTATTAATTTTTAAAATGTTAAATATGGGATTACGTATATTATTTGTTCAAGAATGTAAGTTTAATTTAAAAAATGACCGTCGATTCTCTTACAGCTAAAGAATAGTATTAGCAGTATTTTTTTATAGCATGCGAACCGGAAACCATCTAAATAATAAAAAGCAGCCCCCAGTCTCAATATTTTATGTATTAAACGAAAACCTTCACTACAAAGGATGTTTTAATAAAAATAAAGATATACGGAAAAACATTTTAAATCTCAAAAAAGACCTTCCAAAAATATATTTCTCTTGAATGATGATTTCATAAAAATACCTCTCTTAAATAAAACAGCCGTATTTCTCTCTTAAATAACATTATCGCACAAAAATTTTTGGCATGAAAGAAATTCTCTCACAAAAGTATTTCTCTCGGAAAGGGAGACTTGCATATTGGCCTCGCTCATAAATATATCTATCTCCCTCATAAATAGGACTCGTTTATAAAGATTTCTCTCGGAATCATGGTTTACATATAACACAACATATGACGTACCACAAACCAAGATGTCAACCGCTGTGACGTAGTTGAGTATGAAACGCCATTTCGTTGTTATATGTAAACCGTCCTGGGCCCAACATTATACCAACTACTCACAGCAGACCTACATGTTCCTGATAACGTTATAATTGCCACATTTCGGGACGATAAGGCCATGCTATCTTCACCCCTTTCAAACAACAACAAATTTACAGAATACACTAGAGGCTTTTGAGAAATGGACAACAACTTGGCGAATCAAAATCAATGAAAATAAATCAACATCCATTACATTCACCATACGGAAAATTAACCCACTTCCAGTAATCTTTAATGGAAAGCGTATACCCTACAAAGAAGACGTCAAATATCTTGGCATATATCTTGATAGCAAACTTACTTGGAAGACACATATAAAAACCAAAAAGGAAAGAATTAGACATCCGTGTGAAGAAGATGTACTGGCTGATTGGCCGGAAATCACAACTAAGTTTAACAAACAAAGTGTTACTATATAAGACCATAACAGTGCCGATTTGGACATACGGGTTCCAGTTCTGGGGATGTGCTAAGTCATCGAAGATAGAGATACTTCAACGTTTTCAAAGTAAGACACTTCGAGCAATGGTAAACGCCGAATGGTATGTGAATAACCGCATAATTCACAATGACCTAAAGATCCCGTGGATTAAAGACGTAATCAAAGACATCTGCAGCAGGTAAGAGACCCGGATTAGTGACCATCCCAGTGCGTTAGTGACAGACTTATTACATAGAGTAAATGTAACAAGACGCTTAAAACGGACACAGTTCAGTGATCTAACCAACTAGATTTGTATTAGGAGACCATCTCATGGTGATACTCCCCACATGACATGTATGCCAGCCCATTTGCTTGTTGGTCCATTGGACTAGTTGTAAACGTGCAGTAATAAAAAAAAATTGCCATAGAAATATTTGGCATTGAGAGAAGTATTTATGAAAACTATCTGAATGAGATAGATACATTTATAAAATATTTTTGCGTGAAAATTCTCTTAGAGAGAAATCTTTGTGAAAATTTTATTTAAGAGAGAAATATTTCGTGAGAATTTTTTAAATTGGCCTCTCCATTTGTAATTTTCACCGCTTCTTCAATTCGGTTAATTGACCGTAAAAACGAAAAAAAAAAGCGAAACTCTAAAAAATCGGCGTGAAAATTCACAGAATTTTGGGTCAGCGGGGGAAGGCCTTTTCGATTTTTTCCGCCTGGAGAAAACAACCTGGGAATGGTAGTCCTCGATGAGGGCTTTCTGGCGATTACTTTTAGCTGTCCCCTGACAGCCGCCAGCGGTTTTCAAACTTTTTTTCTTTTTTTGCGATTGCTCTTTCCGTAGGTGGGTTAGCGTCTGGAGGTGTTCGACGCACCAAAGGCCGGGTCATAACGGTATACATGTGCGACCCCACCCCGAAACCCTTTGAATCCCGGCAACGCGAAATACGTTTTCGAAAAGAAATGTCTGCTCAGGAAACCCACTTTTTCGTTTTTCACCTGAAGCGGTTCAAACCCGTTCACAAACGGCAATCGTGAGTTTGTTTGCCAAGTAGCCAATCGCAGTCGCCAACGATTTCCAGGGTGATAAACGGGCCGCAGAAAATTTTAGGGCCGCCCTGGAGGCGGATAAGAGTAGCATCTGTCCCCAATCCGCCTGCAACCGCATCCGGATATCTCGCTCCGTTTTCCACTGGCGGTCGTTTCCGGTCCGAAAAGTGTACACGATTTGGCGTCTTTTTCGCAAAAATCGCTAGTGCGCCTTTCCAATCCGTGTTCATCGAGGTCGTCGGAAAGCTGTGCCGTAGAGCCACCCACAGTCCAAAGTCGCCTGCTCTCCTTAAAAGGCAAAAAAGTTTTTGCACTCTTTGTACCTACTGACACTCGCTATTATAAATTACAATTGCGGACCCCTTCCTCCCTTCCACCCGCCTTTTCTACCGTCGACCTTTATTTTCTCCAAACCCTTTCTTTTACTTTTGCTCATTTCTTTCTTGCTGTTATCCCCTTTTTTATTTCCTCCCCTTATTTGCTTCATTTTGCCTTCTTCTTCTATCACCCTTTTCTTCTTCCCTTTCCCCATTTCTTCTTTTTTTTCTCCCCCTCCCATCCTCATCCTCTTTCACCCTTACCTATTTCCTCTTCTTTTCTCCTTTCCATTTCCACCCCATTCTTTCGTTCCTTTCCCGCTTTTCTCCTGCCCTTCCCCCTCCTTCACTCTAGCGGTTTCTAGATCATTCCCTGTCCCGCAAACTCGTTTAATACAAAAATATTGTGTGCGACAATTTTACTCAAGTATCGCAAACCAAGGATTCGACCTCTTTGAAGTACTTGAGGCGCCATGTCGCTACATTATACGAAATCTGTAATACCCAGAGAGATACACTTCTTTGACAAAAAATTCATGGCAGAAATACTATTTATAATAACATAATATTTGTTTCATTTCGTGAAATTTTCCATTTAGAAACGTTTTCTCCTAATATATGTTATATTTTCCTTTCTTATTCATATACAGTCTCTAAATGACCGTAAAATTTAACAATCCACTACTACAATATTCGCTGCATTTGTAGGTTAGAAATGGTAGAATAAATGCATGTATAAATAATAATAATTTCATTAACAAAATCATGATAATACTAAGTTTATTATTTTGCATTTAAAAATTTCAGCTTTTCTGTAGACATATTATTGACAGGTAGCCCTATTCACTTTTAGTGCCTTGATGTCACTCTTAACCATATCTGCGCCTCGAATGAAATCAATTTTGCGTTTCCGCTTTCGTTCGAGCCGCCATTCCTTTCAGGTCGATAAAATTTTACATAATTTTTACAGCGGTTATAATAACCCTATTACATAAGTACTATTAAAAAAAAGACACTGTATTAAGTAGAATAGTGATATATAAACTAGAAAGATAAGTCCTCGTAAAAATTATGGGTATTCAATAGTATTTTAATAAAAGTGCATTCGTAATAATTATAAAAGTAGCTAAACTTATAAATTTTGTTGGGTTGAGAATTACTACCACTTTTTAATGAGAAGGAATACCCTAAAGCTGCTAGATTGTTACTTCCTTATTTATAAACTTTGTTATTCTAATTTAATTAAAAATTCACAGTTTTGATGTTGCATATCTAGATTATTTTTCATTTGTAATATGTTCATGTACTCGCTTGAGACAAGAATCGTGGGTTGCCCTATTAGCGCAGCGATATAAGTCTTGCCTTCTACGCGTAAGGTTTGGTGTTCAAACACCAACGGGTTATATGGTATTTTAAGTTTTCATGTTTCTTGTAATGTAATAAATAAATAAAGTTTAAATAGTTTTATTAAAACTGAATGAATTTTAATTTCTATTACTGCATAATTGCAATTTATATTGAATTGCGGTAAAACAATAAATATGGCAAAACCTGAAAAGTTCATTTTATGAAGGATTATCGGCCAACAAGTGGTGCACATGACTAATTACATTTACAGATTGGTTTTAGAGACTATTGGTTCTTAATCACTTTTTAATAGAGAAAATTGTTAAGTTGCCTATGCTTTTATTATCATGGTAGCGAAGTCTTACTTAAGTGAGTAACATAATGAAATCCCAGATGTTACGCTACAAAATGGTACTTCTCTCATAAATAGCTGCAATTTGTGTTATAAGTAGGTATTTTTTGTTGACAACATCAGAACATGTGAGACTTAAAATCTATTTAATTTAAGCATTATTGACCCTCGAGTCGGCTCCATGTCAGATGATGATGATGATGATGATGATCGAGAAAGAAAAATTGCTAACATTAAAGAAAATCAAAATACATCCACAATTTTAAATATCCATGTTCTTTAGAAAAGTGTCCAGCACGTCCTGGTTTACACTCCGCGGAGCGATTTAGATTTCGTTAAAATAATCAAGTGGTACTGTATGTTACATACCCCGTAGTATGGTTTTCTTAGAAAAAACAATTATTTCTAGAATATTTTGAACAGTCAGCCCAGAAAAAATGTCATGTAAAGAATTTTCAGTTAAAAAAATCATTTCCTTAAAAATTTGTTTACGAATTAGGCCAGCGTGTGGTTTCAGCAAGATGGAGCCCCATTTTAACAATCCACAGCAATGAGGTATCACTTGGAATTTTATTCAAGCAATTATATGATCTAAAATGCCCTAAAAGGTCGATCATACCACCCCACACACATTTATACGAAACAGTTGATAATTTTTGTATGCTATTATGAGTTCTTTTTAATTACTTGATTCATGGAAGAAGAACTGTTTATAAAGTTAGAGGTAGAATTAATTGTGATAGCTGAACCTTTTTTATTTGTTTAAATTTAAGGATTTTCACAATATAAATTATTTATATTTATGACGAATCCTACGTAAAAAAAACTATTCATTCTAGTTAATTTCAACTTGCAAACAGAAGGCCACATATGCCATATATTTGAACTCATAAGATCGATAGCTATTCAAAACATGTAAGAATGAAATGTTGTGGTCAGAATAAATAAGGAAGAATACAAGCGAAAGCTAACTGGACCAATGAAAAGTGTATTAAAAATTATTTCGTTAAAACGCTAACTTATGTTTTTAACAACAATGAAGATGTAATAAGAAATTAAAATGGCACAAATTTGTTTTCTTGGTCATAACTTAGATATTCAAAGTTACTCTTTGACATTTTGTTCAGTTCAAAATTTCCTAGTAGTGCCACATTTTAACCTATCATCTATTTCTTATAATAATCGAGATCCGCATGTAGAGAAGTTACTGGCAACACCCTAAACATACTAAGCTGCATTTTAATATCTTTGAAAGCACTGAATTATTAGACGACTCTAGTTACTAACAAAATAAATACTTCACCTTCTTCAAAATAATTTTTTTAGTTGGGAAGTCGGTAAGCTCAATTGTTGGTTTAAAGGTTTCGATTATTGACGTATACACTAAGATTTTAGCTATTCTGCATTTTTTTGTATAAAATAAAAGAAGCTTTATTTGTTACAAACTATGATTTTTAAATCAACTGTTAACAGGAAATTACTCCTCCGCGTTTTTCAGTTCTAATTTATTTTTAGGTTCACATTACCTTCGTTAAACTGTGGTCGCTACCTACATATTACAAATACACAATAATAGTCTGTCCATTCCAGTATATTATAAAGCGAATTTGTAATTTTTCCCTCTGAGACATTGTGGAGTAAAAATATATTTATCCAGTCAAGCCCGACTTGTGCAAATGCAATGTTCAAATCGTTCGATAACTTAAAACCCAACACTAATTGTACACTTGAGCACGTAACAACCCAGACAGTATGGTATACTAAAATACCATCATAGGAATAGCAGCGGGGCAGTAGCACCAACTTGGTGCACTGTGTGTGGTTCCCGTTGAATCGATCTTGCACAGAGGAAATGAGCCAACTAGCAGCCTATAGTACGACTAGCCAAATTTAACAATTTATTTATAGACCAACATCACGGTGAGAAAGGCGTCGTAGACAACAGAAGATGCTAATAAAAATAATTCTTCACGGCCAAAGCAACTTTATCATGTTTACGGAATTCAAACCTAATTTTGGAGATGAGTTTTGAAACAAAGTTAAAATTTTCAGCTTCAATCACCTAAAAGCGCTACTGTATGCAATTTAACACGTTATTTAACTGCAAATATTTGTTGCAGTTTCACATTTTCACATCAATATGCAAATCACAATTTATGTAAATTATAGACCAACACGAATACCTTCCTGTTGACATTCTTAATAAAACGAAAAAAGCCAACAAGCACGTGGAATATTAAATATTTATTATTTTACACGTCACTGAAGCAGCATTGGTCGACTAAAATTAATTTGCATAATGTTAATTCAGTCAAATCAAACCGTTTCATAAAATTCATATCAGGTACCTCTTTTACGAATATTACGGGTAAATGAATGAGAAATAAAACAGTGATAATATGTTAATACCAATAAAAAAAGTTAGATTTTATACAGAGTAAATCATTCACATTTCCGTTTTCAATACCTCTTGGCGTTTGAAACACAGCATATCTTTACATACGTAACTTTTTCCATTCCTTAAAAAGTATGACTTAAAAATATTTTTACCTTTACAGGATTACCGCCTTACTTCTCGCAAAAAAACTCTTACTTCTTTATAAATAGAAGGTCTATAGACCCATATCAAGATTTTATATATAATTTTTGAGATGGTGCCAATTTGCTATATAGGAGCTATGTAAGGACGTGCTAAAACTATGGTTGTGGTTTAAAATCAAATGTTTTCCTTGATGATTATGACTGTTCATTCCCATATGACTGTAATTTGTTATTTGGTTGTATTGATTAATGTAGTCTCTTCATTTGATATTAAGAATGGGTCCTCTCCTTATATTTTCTTCTGGCTTTTGATAAGCGTGGTGACCCTCCTATGCTTATGACTGAAACATAGGAGTTCTACTGTTTGTCGCGGGCTCCGTTCTGTGGAAAGTGTGTTGCACTTCTTCTCCAGAGAAGGTGATGTTGGCCTCGGGGCTGTGCCAATGCCATCCGAGGGCAAGTCGCGTGTAAAAACTTGATGTTTCTGCAGCTGTTTCTTGTTAAGGGTGGCTAAGCCCATTAATTTCTGAGCTTTCTAGCGTTTTTTTGGTAATAAATCCTCCAAATAAAAAAAGAAACTTGCAACTGTAGTATGCTTTATAAAGTTTTGTAATAAGAATCAGTAGTTAATATAATGCTGTACGAACTGGATATTCACCGCTTTACCCAATCAATAAAATCTTCTGTTGGTACATACAAGTACGCGGATTATTTCAAATATACTGGAAATGAACTGAAAAAGGCTTATAGTATTTTCATATTATTTATAGTTTCAGTATAATTTTCGTTAACAGCCCTACCACTAATAATGCTCCACAGCTAGCATACCATCATGCAAGTCCGGTGCATCTTCACTTAACGAAAATCCTTCCATAATGAAATGTTTTGAGTCGTGGGAATTAATAGATGGTAGTCAGGCGGAGCTAGATCTAGATTTAGGTGGTTGTGGCAGTAATTCGTACTTCACTTCATTACGACACTTGTATGGATACGTACATTTTCTTAATGAACAATAAGCTTTTAGATCTCACTGTTCTCGAGCCCCTTAAAAGGTAATCTACAACAGCATCCCTTTAACATTCCAGAAAATCTGTACTTTCATGCAGACTTTACCATCCATACAATGCCTTCATTGCTGGTGAAGAATCGCAAGTTTTCCATTGTTTTGTTTCGGTTCTATAGCAGGGCGGTGATTACACACCGACATACACACTCAATTGTATTCCTCTTCAAATAGTCCAAACGCTATTGAGAAGTTTACATCACAATTTGTATTTGTGATCAATTGTTAGCAAATGCACCATGTGAACTTACTCACACTTAATTATTCAGCAATATTTGATATACACGTTCATCCGATACCTACAGCCTACCATAACCTTTAACCGGCATGAGCTTTTGGTGCGGTTTTACTTTTTGGATGTTCATTATAAAAGCTCGTCTTCCAGGCTCCAGACACGGAGTTCCCATAAACATTTTTTATATCGGCATAAATCTCCATTATCGACAAATCTTCTTTACAAAATATTTAATTTTTAAACAAATGTACGTAGACGTTTATTAAAAAACTTGACAGAATGACTTCATATTTTACTAATGTGCGTATGTCCCATACAGCAGTTACTTGCATTTACAATTTCAGTACCTTTCAAGTAATCCTTTTATTATGAGCAAACTTGAAATATATGCAATAATTGATACAGATTTCTATGTCCAACGTTCTTTTTTTTTGCAGAGGAGATTTACACCCGTCTTTTTTTGCGTAATTACTCGAAAAATATGCGGTGCAGTACGAAAATGAGAACGTACCAAAAGTGAAAAAACAAGTTTAAAGCATTGTAAGAGTTATTGAATATTCCCAAATAAGCACATGAAATGTTAAGCGCAAATTAGAGGTAGGTAATTCAAGCAACGGTGTGGGGTGTTCTTGAAAATTCTACGAAACTTTAAATACCACGTACGTCGTATACAATTGTTGGAAAAATTTTACCACCGTCTTCATTTTTGTGAGTAAGACATTGAAAAATGTATAGAAAAAAAAAACGATTTCTACTATTGAATTTATTTTATAGATAAAGCAAATGTCTGCAATAATAAAATGTGAAACGATACAATTTCCATTATTTCCGTATTTCGTTAGGGCAGGCAGATCGTTAATACTTACATGGTCTTTCAATGCATAGAACCGTGTATTAGGTATAGATATAGTTGTCTACTGGACCATACTTTTTTGACATTAGATTAGCATTGATGGACCAGGATTTTTTAATCATATTTAAAATTACCTTAACGTTTTCCCCTAAACAGCATTCAGAGATTACGGTGGCGACATGATGGTGCACCAACTTATAACAACCTTCATTTTCTGGATTAATATATTTTTCAATCAATGGAGAACGTACAGCACCAACCAAAAGTATATCACCTTTTGGGTTTTTGAGCGCAACTTGTGCCCAAATAAGTTTAATGGGCTAAATATTGAATTGTACATGTGTGCATACTTGGGAGCAGGTACACCTTGTATATTTTATTTGATAAATCATGATTTTCAAAATGTTTTATTTTACCAAAATTTAATCTTAGCAACCCTTTCGTTTGTTTGGTTTATCGTTTGTTTCTAGATTGTTTTCACCGTTTTGACAGTTACATATTGAAGTTTAGTGTTTATTATAATGGCTAAAACCCGCGGTGCTCGAGATTTAGATGAACGGCAGCAAAAAGCTATTATAGAGGGCCGCAAGCAAGGAAGGACGCACAAAAAGCTAACTGGGCACTTTCAGGGACGTCATTTGGGGGGGGGGGCAGGGTAGGGCAATTGCCCCCCCCCCCTAGCTTCGGACAAAAGCCTAACCAGATACAAGAATTATCTGATTTAATTAGTTTGAGCAAAACTTTGGTTAAATCATAGCGTTTAGGTACCTACCTGTAAAGAACTGTCTAGATTTCTAGAATGTTCGAGAAGATCTGACGTCACCCGAGTGGGGGGATATAAAAGCAGACTGGCCGCTGGCATGGCACGAAGCTACTCAAGCTAGGTGTGTAGTTACAGCGTTACTCTTTTAATTATAGATAGATTCGGCAGTTGAGTTCTAATAAGATAGCGATAGAGAGCGATGGACCAGCGATTCCGAGCGATATCTCGATAGTTGATTGAATATTAGTGCGATAATAACTGTTAGTGGTGTTGAAATTTAGTTAACAAAGTGTTTAGTGAAATTCAAATATTGTCAAAGTGAAATTTAACGACAGAACTGACCAATTTTGGTCCAAATGGAACAGAAAAAGCGGAAACATTCAACTACCGACATTCGATCATTTTTCAAAAAGAAGCCGAAATCAACTGAGCCGATGCACGTTTCTTCGCAAGAACTCAATCTAACAACGTCCTCAATCGACGTCGATGCAGATGATAATTTTCCTACGTATAACCAGTATAACACGAACTCTTTACCGCGCGCCTCAATTTCGAACAGAATAGACACCGAATCTGAAACCCCATCATTTTCTAAAATTCAAATTCCGTTAAAGTCTCAAAGTGCAACTGATATATCAGCATCGATGAATTACATGCCAACTCAGCCAAAGAATATTGACTTTCCCAAAACAAACGGAATAAGATTTAATTCGCTTTTGTACAACACATTTCAATGGAATGGAAAAGGACTCCGTGTATTGTTTCTGTTGTCGACATTTTAAACCAAACAGTACATTTTCCGGAGAAACTAGTGGAAATATTGCTTTTGTGGATTATGGCTTGAAGAAATGGAAGGATATAAAAAATCTATTGTACAAACACTCAAATGGGCAACGACACAAGGTTTCATCTCAACTTTGGCTGAACTACAAATCAGTACAAAGAAGCGAAAATAAATCCATTGCTTGCACCATCAATGTCCAAAGAGACAAGGAAATTCTAGATAATCGGAATCATGTACGCTGGTTAGTAAAAACGACATGCTACCTTGGGTCACAGGGACTCGCATTCCGAGGAAAGGAAGAACACGAAGAATCCGACAATAAGGGCGCAACTTTATAGAGCTTTTGAACGTATTCGCCCAAGAGGATACTAAGTTAAAGGAAAAGTTGTCTTCGCGATATGGGCACTATGCTTCCCCTGAGTATCAAAATGATCTGATAAAGGCTGTGGCTCATTTTACACAGCAGAAAATTTTGAGTAAGATGTCGAAAAATCGCTATTTCACTATCATGGTGGATGAAACTAAAGATGCATCTAAGACGGAACAATTGAGTTTCGTCATCAGATTTATTGACCAAAATGGTAATGTCTTTTGGGAACTAAACATGTCAAGAATTTGAATGCAAGCAATTTAGTTGATCATATAAAAAAACTACTGAATGAAAATGGACTATGTATTAGGAACTGTGTTAGCCAGTGTTACGATGGAGCGGCCGTCATGAGTGAGGATCCAAGATATTGCTCCATATGCGATGTACGTGCACTGTTACGCACACAGATTGAATCTCTGCCTAGTCGCTACTATACAGAACATCAACGTAATTTCGAATTTTTTCAAGATAGTCCAGACAATATGCAGGCTGTTCAAATTGAAGTCGGCACTATTGCCAACTTTGTTACTACTAAAGATACGATGTTGGTTAAATTACCAAAGTAGTAGCGTTTTTTCTTCCGATTACGATGGTAGAATTTTAAAAACAATTGAACTTCGCGTTTTCGAGATATTAAAAAAACAACATTTTTTTAAATGGAATACCCTGTATATTTTTGCACATTTTAAACGACAATTTAATTTTAAACAAAATTTATTAATACATAAATACCCTAAACTTACAAATAAACGAACTACAAGCATTTAAAGGAAAATCATGTAGACATTGGCTAGTTATCGAAATATTAATACACTTTGCTTAATTAATAATTAATTGATAATTAATACACTTAAAACAACTATAAGGACGTAAAGGGAAAGCTAGTATTAAAAACTAAAAGAGTAAAAACAAACAAAAAACTTAGATCATGTGCTCGAAAACATTTCTGTCTTGTTCTATGCATTTTTGAGCACGTTTGTACACCATTCTAACAGCTTTTAAGATGGTTCGTCCGTCGATGTTGTTTATGATATTGCTGATGCTTTCTTTGAAGATCATTCGTATTTTCATAGCGATTTTTATAAATTTCATTTTTTAAAAATCCCCAGAAATAAAAATCCAGAGGTGTAAGGCCTGGCGAACGTGGTGGCCATAATGTTGGAGATGATAGATGATAATAAAATGCGATTCTTTTATTTTCCAATAATCGGACATTCATTGGCTACATGATATTCATTTCAACTTGAACTGGTACCTACATTTAAATCCTTGTAGTTCGTTTATTTGTAAGTTTGGGGTATTTATATATTAACAAATTTTGTTTAAAATTAAATTATCGTTTAAAATGTGCAAAAATATACAGGGTATTCCATTTAAAAAAATGTTGTTTTTTTTAATATCTCGAAAACGCGAAGTTCAATTGTTTTTAAAATTCTACCATCGTAATCGGAAGAAAAAACGCTACTACTTTGGTAATTTAACCAACATCGTATCTTTAGTAGTAACAAAGTTGGCAATAGTGCCGACTTCAATTTGAACACCCTGTATAACTTCATTATGAATGGACAAACAAAATATGAAGTATTTGTGGAAACTCAGAAGTCCAAGAACCTACAGGTATTACACTTGGAGAGATTAGTCGAAACAAGGTGGTCTTATTGGTATAACTCTTTGAAAAAAATTAAACTTCGCTACGTAGAACTCAAAGACACCTTAAATATTGCAAGAATGAAACAAAGGCGATATCCATTACTGAATTAGCAATTAGATACTTACTCAATTAAAACTAATTTAATATGTTATTCTTTATGTATTACTAGGAATGACGGTTACTTTTGTTAGAATAAAAGTTTTCTTTTGTTACGCCAATTTACTCCATGTTTATAGACTTATACCATAGGCTAATAAATATTTAATTTAATTTAATAAGTATTTATTAGCCTATGCTTATACCTATACCTTTAAATAAAGTTTGAATTTTTATGTAGTTATTTATTTCTAGTAAATTAAAGATGTCGGAGAAACTTTTTTACTAGAATAGGGTACAATTTTTGTCTTAAATTATTTCGATAAGTTCCGCTAGATTTTAAATTTTATTTCTAAAATGTTCGATATTT
>JABXWE010034213.1:0-18731 GCA_014611495.1 Limonius californicus
TCAATATTCTTCAAATTTGGTCCTCTTCCTTGAAGTTGATAAAGTGAACAGTGTACGAATTATTTGAAATTTTAACAATCACGGTCAATTAAATACTAATATATTTTTTGGCTGTAGTAACAAAAGTATTAACATCAAATTTGATTGCATTTAAACAAAATGTCTTGTTCGAAAACTGAATGAGCATGTGAATAATACTTTCCTAGAGAGCAATGGTGAAAGAATCACGAGTTATTGATACATTCATCATTCATACTTTATTCAATATTTAAAATCAAACGTAGAAATCACATAATATCTATTTAAAGTTCTTATTAATCTATGAAAAAATCTAGAAGAATTATTAAATATTGTATTCTTCATTTATGGATAACCACTCCTAAGTGTTGGAAACTGTTACTGTTAGTAATAATTATTTAAAAGTTGGGAAACAAGTCGCATTGTTTATGAGAAATTCTTTAGCGTTTGTTATTGGTAAGTGCACCGTCTCCCTTACCACCAACCTTTCAGTATTTTCTGAGAATATTTACATATTGTTTACATACACACTAATTTTATTTATGGAATGCATTTCAAGCTATGTTAAGTGATGGTGAATAATTTACTAACTTAGGCAGCTTGTACGGCTTCAAGAAGAGATTTACATTCTTCTTCTTCTGATAGTGCTTTATCTCCTACGAGACGTAGTGATCTTCTCTCCTATGCCTGTGTTACGCGTTTTTAGAGTGTCACAGACATAGAGGACCTACAGATTAACGTGGGCTCCGAACCACGGGAAGTGTAAACACTTCTACTCCGGAGAAGATTTACTAGGCAGAATACCTCGCTGGTTTGCTATTGCTTTGCGAGAAAGAACGGCCGTTACAAACCCGATGTTCCGGTGCCGAGAATTAAACCTAGGACCTTCAGCGTAGAAATCTAACGCGCTAACCTCTAGCCCACGGCCGCCTCTAGATTTACATTACACCAAACAAATTTAATAAGAAGTTGCTTGTAATTTAAGATATAACTTCATGAAGAAGATATATTTAAAAATCCTTAAAGTTGGTGTTCTCTGATGTGCTTCGAGCAAAACCGAACCATATGCAGTATGTCCCAAAATTAAGTACCCAAAACTATACTGAGGGGTAGAAAATTAAAAAATAATGAGGGTATTCTTAATAAACGTATGATCTAAACAGCTTCGTTAAGAAGTCAGAGCCCCCTAAATGGGGTACCATGGAGAAGGCTTTAGTTGCAGATAACTTTGAATGAAGCAAACAAAATAAGTAAATAAAATGCCAAGAACTAATTGAAGAAGCATATCTAATTAATTTAGTTAATTAATAAAAACTTAGATTAAAGAAGATGTTCGAAGTACTCCCCATTTGCAAGAATACAATCATTGTACGTTGTACTAAATTTAAATTTATTCTTTTTAATACATAAGTCATCTGAGTTAAAGACAGAACCGCATCTTTAATCCGTTGGCTCAGTTGGACAATACTGCAGTGGCGTACACTTCATTTTTCAATAATCTGCAGATCGAAAACCGATAGTATTAAGGTCTGGGGAACGAGTAGGCCAGTGAAGTGGTGAGTCAACACCTCTTCCTATCCATCTGCCTGGGTAATTTAAGTGACGCTAATTACGAACTTTCAATGCATAGAGGGGTCATGCGTAAACCACATTCGCCTACGTGTAGCTACAGAAGCATCTTCTAGCATTTCGTTTGTTATAAAGAATTAGGGAATGAAGTTACTCCCAATCCGCCAAAACTACGCCAAGGAAATGCAATTTCTTACCCATAGTTATGGTAAGAGGTTAAACCCACACCTGTTTAATAGAGTGAACACTAAAAAATGAATCTTATTACACTTATGTGTGTTGGAAAAAATCTTCTTCAGGGTACCCCATTTAGGTGGCTGTAACTTCTTAACGAAGCTGTTTAGATCACAAGTTTGACAACAAAAATCTGATTATTTTTTAAATACGGTACCCCTCAGTACAGTTTTGGGTACTGAATGTTGGGACACTCTGTATACATAGTTAATTAGGATCATCGAAGAGGCTATAGTAAGTAAATAGCGTATTATAATTGATATTTGTAGAAGTTTTAAAAACTTTCTCTATTAGATTAAATTGTGGAAATAATTCTAAACGAGAGTGTATTTTATCATTTCTATATTTACACTACACAACGTCTACATGTAATTACTTCGGCAAAAAACAAATGAGTTGAAGATATACATACATAAACCTGCAACTGTATGCAATAACATATTTCGAATTGGGGGCTGCAAGGCGACAAAAACCTAAAAATGTTTTAATATAGCGTATGTCCTATACAGTTGCACCGAAAATAGTTAAAGATGCCCCTACATACCGATTTCTTCTTTGTCTGCTTACTACTACATGTGTTCTTGAGTAGCTGGGGAGTTTTATCAAAATTAATTACCTCTAGAAACTTAAACACTTTTCTTGTTGTAAATTCCAATCTACGTAGTTCATAAACTTTTAATTACGAAAATTAACCCGTATATAAAAAACACTTTAATAAGGCAGTTTAAATACAGTTTAAATTAGTAAAAGCATATGCAATTAATTTGAAAACGTCTTCTTACTATGTTCTATGAAACACTTACAATGCAAATATTCAGTAACTCAGTTACAAAAACATCATTATGCTCAAGAACCGTTTAACAAAACAATGATTTTTGCGACTTACATTTATCCGCTGTTGGAGCTGAGCAAGAGCAGGAGCAGGAACAATGTGTCAAACACCATTTAAGTCACGTTCACCGGATCTAAAGTAGGCTTCTACTGTAAATACCGTGCTTAAAGTAACACGCTTGGTATCCTTATCTCAAACACAGCGTTGTAGTCTAATTGTCTTATCTAATACAACGATCGATTAGGAAGTTTTAGTCGGGAAAAAACTTTTAGGATTCCAAACGCGGAAATAGGAAGACACTAAGGAGTGTAACAAAAATAACAGTTGACAGGCAAAATGCGCACACACCGTTAATGGACTCGGGGGATGTAAGTATTGATGAACAACACGTTTGTGGACAAACCTAGTTATTGTTGATAATCTTCTTCTTCTGTATATAGGCCAATGGCCTGTTAATTACCTACAATGGAGTAGGTTCTGTGAGCCCTCTTTGCACGTATGCCGGGCAGGAGGCTAACCTAACCCGCCGAACAGAGAAGAGAAGTGCCACTACAAGGTTTACGATTGTCAACGATGTTTGTATGACAACCGGGACCAACGGTTTCACGTACCCTTCGAAGCACGACCGGTTGCATATGCCACTATATTGGTCCACCCATCCAACTACTGACCAGCGCGGTTCTGCTGGTCTACGAATACCGTTTGACCGGCGCGGCGTCCGCAGCACTCCGCTATGCACCCAATATTGTTGATAATAAATCGAGTAAATTCTGCTGTTTCTTCTGCTCGTATGGAAATGCATAAACATTCTAAAACTTAAAAATGAAAGCTACAGTGCGATTTTTAATAATTGAGGTTAGTTTGAATTCACCGCCATAAGTTTCAGTGTATTTCACATATTCATTGTGGGATATTCATTTTGGAAAATTCTGGTGTGCTGTCAAGTAATGTATGGTCGTCGTATTTTGGTTTTCTGTGTCTCATCATTTTAATTTATGATATTTCCTTTACCTTTAGATTGTAGTTTATTGTATATCAGTTGAGTGATTTGCTTTAAAAAAAACTAATAATTACAATTTATATATCAATTATTCCTATTCGAGACTCCACTAATGAGAAATAAATACCCGACAGAATTACTTTACTTGTTTACCAACAATAATTTCTTACGGCGATAAATTTTTTTTCCTCATTCATTTATACTACCGCCCCCCTCCGGAACCGCTTTCGCATTACTTCAGGGGGGTGCGGGCGTCCCTTACACACTAACCATTCATGCAGCATGCAACCTAAACTTCACTAACTAAAATGCGGTCGCCCTGGCTGAGATTCGAAACCACAGCGGAACGAGCGCAATTCAGGTGACCTCGAGGGGCAACGCTAAACTAACCTCAAACCTTAAAAATCACACTATATCTCAACCTTCTTTTTGTATAACTTCAAAATAGTTTTAATATATTAGTTTTATTTCAACTACATAAAATGAAACTGTGGCGAAGTTTGAATGTGAGAATATCGATAATTTCAACACCGTATCCTTTTTTTCATGTAGCTTCCTCGTTAATGGATAAGCGCAGTAACTGTAGGAAATACATACATTCAACTTACATCTTTTTCTATGGCAAGTGACAGGTTTTAACCAGGTATACGACCGTATTATCTTACAAAAAAATACTGAAATACATATTTACGTCTATTAGAATCGACATGTGCTCACTGCTGTTTGGCTTATAAACTGGTGTTAGAAAGAGATGCCCTTTAGTTCAGTACCTGAAGTTATCGCCTGGTATAAACAAATGTCGCAACAGTTCTCAACAGGTCATGCCTCTATAATTTATTTTTAACAAATTTATAATATATAACTACAATTTACACTCAACTATCACATAATCAATTATATATACTTGGTGTAGGTACCTAATCTTTGTAATTGTCACTATTTGCAGAAAAACTGTTCCCACTCGAGGAATATTCTGTTGTGTATTTATTACGATAGAGTGCACTAAAATATTTTCTAATATGATTTTAGCTCTTTCCCATCATTTCTTTATGCGCTGTTCTGTGCATTCACTTGTTTTGTTCCTGATGTTGGATGTTACTTAAACTAAAGACTCTTTCTACATCTGTAAAACCTTATCTTTACCATAGCCCTCTCTTCCCATACACCGATCATAATATTGTTTGCACAAGCCCCAAATTTCTTTCATGGCATTAAATTGGTAATAAAATGGCGGGAGACGTAGACCTTTGTGGCCAGGTGCTTCTCATCAAGAAGGGCAAATTTTAATGCATAGGGTGACAAAAATATGCTTTTAGCTTTCAACCACTGCATAATTTCACCTTGGCACTTTCTCCGATAAAGCCGAATGATACAATGCATTATCCATTATAATTAAAGATTATCAGCTAAATTTGGAAGCAGCTTTTCCGTAAACCAATTGTTAAAAATCAGCATTCATGTTATCGTGGAAACAAAATTGACAGTTTTAGACGTACAAGAAACCACAATTGTTTACAAATCCTGAAGTGGTTCCTGCATGAAGCACAATATATCGTTTACTTTCTCCTTGAATTTTCCGCATGGTTTTAATGGAATCTTGCCACGATCTTTTATTTCCATCTAACAGAATGTTCTATTATTATTTGTACGAGTATTTGAAATCAGTTTGGTTATCGTTAAATTACTTTTTGCAAATATCCAAGTTTCATCAAGAAATACTAAGTACTTGCCGAAGCGAATCGTACAAAGCATTTTCGATATAGCTTCTTCATAATAAAATTCGCAAAGAAGCTACATGATCTTGTTCACAAAGCGCCCTTCTGTTGTTAACGTTCTTGTAGGAAAACCCAATTTGTTTTAATGTTCGAAACAAAACTGTACTAATTGTAAGTATATTTTGGTTTCTAATAGATTTTAAAGTGTAGTCAATGTTATGTGCTGTTTGTGTACATACATGTTGTAAAGTTCGTCTCCGCGTCCGTTTTAGTGTTTGATGGCAGATATTCAGATTTTGGTTTAGTCCTTGTTCTTTTCTGTTTGAAGTCGTCAGAATTGGATTTTCTTCCTATCAGGTTCTCATATTCCGCACCGTTGACTCGGAAATTTGTAAAGCTTCAGATACGCGCTTAATTTAAGAAAGAAAAGTTGTATTATGTGTTAATGTTATGTACCTATAGGTAACCATTACACGGCGGAATTTAAGATGCAATAAACCTAGAAAAAACAATTATAGGTATTCTTCTTCTTCAAGTGGTTTATCTCTTACGAGACATAACGGTCTTCTCTCCTATGCCTGTGTTGCTTGTTTAAAGTGCCACAGACATAGAGGACCTACAGCTAAACGTGGGCTCCAAACCACCGGAAGTGTAATCACTTCTACTCCAGAGAAGATCTACTAGGCAGAATACCTCACTGGTTTGCCATTGTCTTGCGAGGAAGAACGGCCGTTAAAAGTACGATGTTCCGGTACTAGGAATTGAACCCAGGACCTTCAGGGTAGAAGTCTAACCCCTAGCCCACTACCGCCTCATATTATAGGTATATAACCACTAAAACATAATCTTATATGTATTGCTATGTACAACTCCCCTAGCTGATTGTACTAGCTGATTTCAACTCAATGATCAATGAACTCTCACCTTACTGTTTCACCTCGGCTTAAACTTCTCTTCTCAGGGTTTCGTGGCACTGACGCTACACCTACGACCTGCTCATAAAATTACCATAGCATCTCCCTCTCGAAGAGATTGCGAGCTGTGTTCTTCAAAACACGAGCTCGGAATACTCTTCCAAAACATTTTCTCCTATCTCCTCCTTCAATTCCTTCATTTCTTTGCTATTATTGTCTAGCTTGTCACTCATTACTTTGTTACTTTCATCCATCTTTTCAAGTTTGTGACTCATTACTTTGTTACTTTCATCCATCTTTTTCATTAACATTTCCATCATCTGTCCTATTGAAACTTCCATTTTCTCCGCTTCTTTCTTACTATGACTTGGGCGGTCTGCTACTTCCCTCTCAGGTATTGCTACTCCCTGGTCTGCTTCTGTCATTCTCTTCTCCTTTTCAACCCTTCTTCTACCTTCCCTGGTCCTCATTGTATCCTCCGAAGTTTCCATATTTAACTAAACGTCAAATCGCCCCACGTTGGTATCGACAAAAAGTTGCTATGTACAACTCCCCTAGCTGATTATACTAGCTGATTTCAACTCAATGATCAATGAACTCTCACCTTACTGTTTCACCTCGGCTTAAACTTCTTTTCTCGGGATTTCGTGGCTACCTTTATGCTTCTATACCTCTAAATATACTCAAACACTTCAGTAAAACTGCCTGTACCATAACTTCGTTTAATTGAACAAATCTTACAACATATGAAATGTATTGTGCCAAATATGACTCGTTGTATGTTAATTTAATATAATTTGCTTGCTCGGGTGTGATTTACTAGGTGAAGCCTGATCACACCTCCGCTTGATTCAAATATTGGAATTCGAATAATTTTTCATCCTTATTTATCCATAACCATAACAACCCTCCTTTTATAATACTTGCCCTATTGGAGCTCACCCTTTCGATCACATGAACATGTTCACGTTCGCCATGCGAACCTGATTATTCCAACGATACCTCCAATAGAACAACCATTTAACAAATCTACTAGCACATGAATACCTAATGAGGAGATCCATAAGTAAAAATATGTACACACACTTACATGCAGTGCACTGACGGTACACCTACGACCTGCTCATAAAATTACCATAGCAGTATATATATATATATATATATATAATCACCTTCTTGAAAGTTTATTAAAAACAAAATTTTTATATTAAATTTTCTGTAATGTTCCGCGTTATTGAGCACATTGTTCAAAATCAAATTTAAAGACAGCCACGCTTCTGTGAATATTTAAGTTTATTTTTTGTGAAAATGCGCTAAATACAATATTTATTACCAATTTTGCATAGTTCTTTACAACTAAATGTCAATGGGGATCCATTTTCTTTTTCTTTTCAAAATAAGTCAAAAGTTTAGTAACAAACAATTGCGACCGAGTTCGTAAAACTTCTCCTGGCATACTTATCTAGCTACTAACAAAATTGATTGTAGAAATGGTAAACCACAATACTAACACTCGATTTATATCGATACAATTTGTAAGCACGACTGAGAAGAACAAGTACTTAAAATTAGAATTTATAGAGACAAGATCTCATTAGTAAACCTTTTTTAATTCAACATTAAATTTTTGCATATTATAAATTACATATTTTGACCCTTTATAAATGCAGAATAAAAAATTGTTGGGGACTGCTGTCCTATTTCACACTCTCAGTTGCTACAGTCATGTATCTGCCACTAATCCTTTGCCATGGAAACTACATGAAAAATAGTAGAGTATAGAGTATTACCGGCTTTAATACTGTAAAAATAAATACAAAATATAACTACCGATTTCAGCACCTCAAATTCGTTAATTAATTTATAATATTGGCGTTTTAAGGTAAATTTTAGTTCATTTGCAGATGTTCCATTTCAGAATAGCTTATATAAAAATTATCCCACTGTACTAATTTAATTTCTTAACTTTTAATGCAGTTCATTATTATCTGTAGAATTGTATTTATCCATCGTTTCATATTTCATCCTCTCCAATTTCAATTGCTTCTGTAAAAAAACAACGGAATATTGACTCTATATCCATTCACGCTTAACCCTCCAGTAGGCACGTCTCTTTGATTTGCTGTAACTTGCAAAGAAATTTTTTTGTGCATGTGTCGCCTTGAGTAGCTGCTAAAAACACATTAATAATCAGTACTGCTCTGTTGTCACCTGCAACCTGACGTGCGTTTTAAAGTTATTAGTGATTAATTGTGTCTGGGCTACAATTGTAGCCCATGCGCCTAACCGCGGACGTTTGTAAAATTTAGATCATTTGTAGTTCTGCATTGCTTCCTGGATGATTTTTATGTAAATTTAATTAAAATTTTTATAAGAATTTGTCTGAGAAAGAAAAGTTTCCCCTTATTGTTGAATCTAACTCCCATAAACTATACTGTAAATTTATTTTTTATTTATTTACTAGATCGCGAATAATTTTTATAAATTTTGGTGCAATGTCTCAACAAAATAGATGACGAATTAAGGAATCAAATGATCAAAATGTGTGGTTTCAGTGGTTTAATGAATTGGAAAATGCAGAAAATGATGACAAAAATGTGGCTGAAGATGAAAGTGATAACGACGAGGAAGACGTAGTAAATAAAGATAAACATGATTCTCATTCTCAAAATATTTTTTGTTTCAGTTCTATAATAAGAAAGATTGTTATGTTTGCTTACAGAAAATTATCAAATATTTGTAAAAAAATAAATAAAAATATTTGTCGAATCATTTGTTATATCTTGTTTGATGATGATGATATCTTACAGGTTTTCCGCAATGAAATATTAAATATAACTTTTTTCAACGAAAATGGTTTTTTTTTTGCAAAAGTTTGTTGTTTGATCTACTGTTATGATGTCAAAGATATCATATTTAATTTACAGAATAATAACTATTCAAAAATATCACAAAAAATAAGTAAAACTAAATGGGCTACAATGGTAGCCCATGCGCCTAACCGCGTTGCTAAAATCAACGCGCCTAACGTAGGGTTAAGAAGTAATTGGATTTTGTTCAACAAATGTAGAAGAGTGTTTTTGAAGGCAATCGGGGACACACATGACGTAATCGTTTAAAGATTACCAATATCTTTCGAGAATGATATCCGTCTCCAATTTAGTTTGGGCGCCGCAAGCAACTACGTTTGTGCTTGGTTTTTACGATTCCAATTTTAAGGTTGAGTTTCATTTTCTGTCTATATGAAGCTATAAAATTCTGCAGATAATCAGCAGCCAGAAGAATTTGATTCCGATTATAGTATTTTTAATTATCGGCGTTCGTTCGTCCAATAAAAATTGCCTGCCATTACAGTTATCTTTTAATAAACATGCGAATAAGACAAATAAAATTGAGCATGCATAGATATATATTCATGAAAACCCATCGTAAGGAGAAGAAATTTACATAAAGTAGATGGAAAACATTGGCAAATCCGCAATTCTTTTAGAAAGAACAAGAACACAGAAAAACTGATATTTAAACAAAAATTAAAACTCAGTTACTAATTAGTGCTGTTAATTATCTACTTCGATATTTTAGTTCTTAGACTTCTTATTATTAACCTTCGTTAAAAATCTATTAATTCAACTACATATGTTCCATGCTTACTTATTTTAATCAAACTCAACGGAACTATTTTTGATTACGTTACGAAACTTTCTTCACAAAAAAAATTATTAAATTTTTCCTTCAGACCGCAAAGCGGATTGAAAACCACATTTTCATATATTATAAATGGATTAAATATGATACAAAACGAATTTAAGTTAAAAAATAAAATTACCCGTATGATAAAATATTGAGACCTTTCAAGTAAACGCAATTGGTACGATAACAATGATTTCAGTTGTGTATTAAACATGCTAAATCATACCCCAATAGTGGTATTTATTTTACATATTTTTCATATGACATGAAATTGATTCGAGTGTTTGTGTGGCTGTTTGGAAAGCTATATTAAAGACAAGATTCGAGCGAGAAAAGCAGTTAATTATAAAGAACTCTGCCTTTACGATTTCTATCATTTTAGTGTCAGAAAAAGATACAATTAACGGAAAGAATTGCAACATTAGATTGTTTTTATTCTGGAAATAAATTAAAATGGAGAAAGCATCCGATTTAATTTAATTCGACATTAAACTGTAGGTCTCCCGTCTTTCTAGCGCTGAGAAGGAACAAGTGGCTGAGAAGAGGGCGGTGTCCAGTAGTGGGACACGCAAGACTGTTAATGATGTGTGTTACGAAAATTTATATCTGATTGTAAACATTATGTAATAAACAGCTGTTGGAAAAAAATAAGATTTAAGAATTATCTATTGATAAATACAAAAATTTCCAGGGTATTTCATTTAAAATGAAAAAGTTGATATCGTTTCCGGCGAAAGCGGAAGTCCTCTTAAATCGCCAAAAGTTAATTCAACAAGATTTAATTAAAAATTGATAAAAATTTAAAAATTTGGAAGTTACGGTTATTAAGCGTTACCTTACAACGCTTAAAAATTATGATTATTTAATAAAAACAGAAAACAAAAGGAAATAGGAATAACAAAAAAAATTTTCTTAAATGTCAGTATCATTTGATAAGTGATTAGTTTGGATAAAATGGCTAACTACAGTAATGAGGAGTACATAAATATGATTATTGTTTATTATGGAGCAGCTAAAGAATTTAGGTGTTTTTTGTTTAATTTAATTTAAAGTAACATCAAGAAAGTTTTATAAAAACTATGTTTCCAAGGAAACGTGAAAACAATGATATTATCTTTAATTCTTCCTCATTAATATCAACGGAGGATGGTTCATCAATTTTTGTCCCTAACATAGAAGGCATTGACAAATGAATGTTTTTTTTCCTGGAATCGTCTATTATTGACATTAATATATGGGAAGTTGCAGGTGCATATCTTCTTGTTATAAAAGTTATACATTTAATATTACTGTGCTGCTGGTGATTTATTGAAATGGAAGAATTCGAGGCAAGGGTTGTGATGAAATACTTTTTTAAGAAGGGTTTATCACCGCAGGAAGTTTATAATGGCATATCCGGAATGTTGGATAATTGTACGTCATATCAAGTAATTAGGAATTGGTGCCAGAATTTCAAATTAGGAAGGAAGTCGAGTAAACGTGCACCAGGTGCTGGACCACCAAAAATTGTTGTTATTCCACAAAATATTGATTTGATCCATGATGTGGTATTGAGTGATCGGATAATTACGATCAAATATATGGCTGAGACATGTGGCTTTTTCGTTGGAAGCATTGATACGATTTTGCTCGAAGAATTGGGTTTGAGAAAAGGCCGCGCACGATGGTTTTCGAAAATGTTGTCAGTTGATCACAAGCAGGCCAAATTTCTCATTGGTGCGAGCAATTTAAGATTAATGGTCACGGATTTTATTGGATTTTTGAAAAGATTTGTAACTGTAGATGAAATCTGGGTGCATCATTTTGATCCAGAGTCAAAAAGGCAGAATATGGAATAACGGCATTGCGTATTGCGATTCTAAGGGAGTTCTTCTTCTTCTTATTGAGTATTTACCACGTGTTCACACAATAACGGTAGACTATTAAGCAGAACTCATATCGAAAGCTACTGAGACTATAAAACAAAAAACGCGTGGAAAATTGAAACGCGACGTTCTGTTTCACCAAGACAATGCTCCCGCTCAGACAAGCTGTGTTTCTATGGCTGCTATCCACAATAATAAATTTGAATTTTAGAACAACCCCCATATTCACCGGATCGGGTCTCCAGGTACTTTCACCTGTAACCCAAATTAAAAGAACATCTTCGGGAACTCATTTTTCGGACGGTCAAGAGGTCATGGCTATTGTAAATGAGTAGTTTGTAGTGCAGAATCAAGAGGCTTATTCAAAATGCATTCAAACTCTACATCACACATACTTAAGAACGTTTATAAACTTACCAAAATATGTATAAACAGTAATGAAAGAATAAAAAATGAATGTAATCTCCGAAACGTTAAGAGATGCAAGGTCGGTTAATTAAAGAAAAGTTACGCTTTTTCATAGTGATGGAAAGTTTAAAATGAAACTTTGATATTTTGATACGTTCCTGATTTATCATGAAAAAACTAAAAGCTGTGACTAAAAAAATGGTTACCCTATTGACACTATTTCAATCAAACTTGGTAACTTTATGATTTTGACCCACTGAAATGAACGACGTTGACAGAAATTTGCTAGGCTTTCTAGTTTTCAATCTGCGATAGTCAACTTGTTTATTTCTTACGACCGCCATATTGGATGTTTATACCATTCGATGTTAAATAACATTACCTTTTCAAGTTGTTATACATTCACGATTCCGTACGAACCTGGATTGATAATTTACCATACTACTCTGAATACAAATTGGCAGAGCTTCATTTGCAGAAAAAATTGTATGAGAACTTATATCTGTGAAGTTTTTTTATTAAAAAAATTATATCCAGATTTTAATTTATATGCAATTTAAATTACTTACTTTAAAATAAGTTTATAGTAAATTCCAAAGATTTGTCTAATTTGAAAATAGGTGCCGGAACACCATTTCGGGGCGTTCCACCACAACAAAAAGCAGTGAAATTAGGTACATACTAACAATATTGTTTGCTGATGATAAAAGCCATGTTAGCAAATTCGGAAGGCATAAAAAGCGTAGCTGGATATACTAGACAATACAGAAGGAGAAACATCGACATTCGACGGAAAGTGAATGTATACTTACAGTGTAAATGGCAAAGTAGTAGAATATAGGAATAATGGGAAAAATTACCTTGAAATAATGGACAGTAGTAGAATATCTACCTAAGATAATTTTAGAATAGAGAGCCAATGGCAGAAGAGGCATAGAATAGAAAAAACATAAATGTGATACCGTAACTAACCAAAGGTTCAATAAATGCAGAATAGAAGAACAAACCTGCAAACCGCTTAAACAACGTTTGACCTTTATTTATATAAAGTGAGAATCTATTGCGACAGCGCGACGAGCAGCGCTTTAATACGAAGCTACATATGTCGTAGCTAACAAAATCACCATGAGTTTATTTGACCCTTTTTGTACAACCTTTATTATTATATCAGCAAATTGTATGGGATATAATATACTTTGTAAAACAGCCGTAAAATTATGCAACTTTGAAGAAACAGCTTTCTGACAAAGGCTATATTTTGCAGGCAAACTTTGGTTGGATGTAAAGTAAACTGCGCTGCTTCTAGTCTCTGATATAAGCTTAAAGGCAATATAAAGTTTAAGAGTATGCGAATAGGGTTTATATTAATCTATATAACGCAGCACTGTATGCATAATGTTATGAATATTCTACATTAAACTTTAATGAAGTGAATCAGCCAATCTCTAAGATATGCGGGAAGTCGCATAGTTACAAAACATGATAAAATTTTATGAAGTTTCCGGTCGATCTATATATCCACTTTACCTTTATAGAGTTTTAAAGAAAACCTACGTTTTTTGTATGCTGCAAAAGCAATTTCCGATTTAAAATATTAGAAGGGGTTATAGGCTTCTAACAGTTTGTATATTTTGATATGAGGAAGGCGGACAAAGGTTCTTAATTTAGCGTAACGAACCAAAATGAGTTTGAATCACTTTTGTCACGTTTATGATTTTCCATACAGTTATTCGAAGCACTGAACGAAAATCCAATAACGATTGTCAGAATTCTGAACAAGGTAGGTAATTTGGTTTCACTCTTACAGAGAAGGACAAATCCCTCCAAAGAAAATTAAATCTATAGAACTTCAATAAAGTGTTACTCTTGAAGCTATACCAATTTAAAATGATTCAAAAATAGCTACATTGGCATAAATTGCATTTATTTCATTCAAAATTAATGTCTACAACTTTATTGAATTATTGGTTACCGATGATATTTCTTGCCTTGTGACCCTTAGTTTCCTAACTCAATTACGTTAGTTGAATTACTATTCCCGCTACATAATTATTACTACGTTTTGGAACTACGTTCATTAGAAAGACTAAATTATATTATAGAGATAGTATTGATTTCTCGAGGAAAGGAAACTGATAAATATTAGTTCTGTTCAGCTGGAAACTCAAAATTGGCTGACAAAAGACATCCGGGGATGTATGCGTATATAACCTACGCAATAACCCACATCCCCGAAAACGGTTATTTGATTATGATGAAGTTCGAATGTATGGGGTATATTAAAAAGTCCCCGTCAAAAAATTCTGAAACCAGAAATTGCAGATAAGCTATAATGAGTTTGAATCGATTTTATAGAGAGCCTTCATTGAAATCGAATTGTTTTTGAACTCCCGAACTTCAAAATTAAAGACCCTTACGAATTGGAAAGCAATGCGATAGAAAATACACCCTCACTGGCTGCTACACGCGGTGCCTCGGAGCGCACCTAAAACCGTCGGTCTCCCTGGGTTAGTGCGGCAAGTCAGTAATTACTTAAAACACGGTTAAGGTGGCAGCAGGGTGCGGAACTGCTTTAGGACCCCCGCAGTCATTCCCCATACGCAGTTTATTTATTTACTTAAAAACGACATATTATCCGAATTCGGAATTTTAGAATGTTTTTAAATAATTAATTCTCAAAGTTGAGATTTTGTGGGCTTCGGTAACTACCTTTTGGTACGTTCAAACGCTGCTTGAAATAAATCGTAGTTGTAGCACCAACGTGTTACAGAAAAACAGTAACTGTGGCACAAAATGGATAAGTTTACTTTGAAAAACATATTTTTGTCTAAATATTTTATGGATAGTTTAAAACGATTTATACGAATTTTGTAACTAAAATTTCCTATACAAATCTTAACATAATAAGAATAAATATTAGCACAGTTGAAAAGGGCATAGACCTACAAAGTTCTTAAAAGTAGTAAGCACAATCAACAGTTAAGGGAAAGTCCAGACGTTCTAGAAATAAAATTAAATCCTATGCATCCTGCATTGTTATTTCGAAATATGTAGTTTAGCCATTGCTTTAAGTTTGCGATGCCTTGAAAATGTTGTTCTTCATTAAATTGTACAATTGCACGCGTATGTTTTCATGTGGTTTTTGTTGATGGTATAGTAGAACTTAATCAGGCCTTTTTTTTTAATTTGGGATTTTTATCATATCTTCTTTATTCACAAATCTCTATATAAAATTTGTTCATTTGAACCCTTCTTTACTTTAAACTAATCTACCATTCGGAGGGTCATTCGGCGATCTTTTCCCACAATTTCCCAAATTTTTGCGACCAAATCTACAGTAAAGTTGATTCACTCGTTGCTTCATGACGACGAATGACAGAAACATGATGTAGACGTCCTGCCCATAAACTTACAGCTACTTGGTTTTTGCTTCAGCGCCGTCTATTAATAAAAATTTGAAGTATTATATACTGCTCGTGCGTTTAATTTTAATTTGACTGAATTGCCAAACCTCTTATTTTGTTGATATTTGTTTACACAATTACAAATTGCTGTGGGTGTGTGCATTTAGATATCGATCTGCATTCAATACTTTGGTATATTTGGTGTAAATATCATAGAAATAGACAAAAAGTATCGAAGTTCGAGGTATTTTATTCACATCGCCGTCATTGTCTGCGAAATCTAAAGCCGTGTAACGAATTGGATAAAACAATAACTGTATATTTTTTTGACTGGATTGTTTTTGAAATCTTAGCTTACTTTAGAAAATTTGTTTTGCGCCGTAGGTTCGAACGGAAAAAAACAGATACCTTTTTGTACATAATCTCGCATTACACACGCGTTATATTTTCGCTTGTAGACTTTTTATATTATCATGAATAAGCGAACCTGATTGTACTTGTTCAGTTAAATATCCACGAATGTTTTCACTTTTCTATTTACCCGTTTTGTGAGTATAAATTTGTTTAGTTTATTCCACGTCGGTAAAGTCTGAATTAAAAAAAAACACTTTTCGAATCAGCTCTGCCACTTTTCGTCATTACTGAATGTAATCCCACGAAAAGCATTTGCGAGTGAGCGGAAAAGGTGGCAATTTGGGGTGTCATGTCTAGGGTGTATGGTGGATGCTGAAGAACTTCAAAACTGAATTCCAGAATCACTATTTTTGTAGCTTTTTGATAGATGGGATCGGGCGTTGTCGTCCAGTAGGATCATCTCATATGCATGGGCGATTTAAGCGTTTTTTCCTTCCCTAGGAAACGAAACTGGTTGCTGATCTCTGTCCACCCATCTCTTTCGTTACGTCATTTTCACATGAAGGCACCATTTTTCATTGCTTATCAAAGAAATGGTCGATGTTGGAGAACGACGAGCAAGCAAATAACCCGCTGATTTTTGTTATTCTGATTAAGCTCATGGGGGACCCATGCACCGGGCTTTTACAATTTTCCCATGACATTGAGGTTTTTGCACACTGACTTTGGCACGCAGTCGAATCAGCCAATTCCCGCGTTGTTTGGTAGTTCCCTTGAAGAATTGCTTTGAAAGCGCTTCAACATTCCCTGGGCGCCCAGACAGATATCGCTCAAGCAAAGATCACATCATTAGGAGCAGGCTAACCATTGTTGCGTTGTCCTACTAATAGTATTAACTAGTATTAATAGCTTTTCTGTAGAAAGCACTAATGTTTAGAACAGTTTTCAGTGTACTACAACCACAATTAAATTGGTGGACAAGATGTCGGAGATGTCCGTTTTTGACGACTTAGAACTCCATAAACTTGAACATGAAGATCATTGTTAAATATACGAAACGACAAATTCAATAGTGACTCTGACAGGAAAAAGGAAAAGCTCCAAAATGGTAGATAACACTTAGAGACAAGTAATTTTTGTTTAAACAAACTATGCCTTAGTAAACAACTGCACGAACTGATTGGACAACTCAATAAAATGCAGATGCATTGTATTCCATAAAATCAATTTTCGTGTGCACGTGCTTGCATGTTTAGCATGAATAGCTTACCATACAGGATTGGGCAAAAGTACGGAATAATGCAAATATCACTACTACGGCAACTGCTCTTTCGCCAAAACTTTCTACATTAAGGTTATGATATATAGCGGATACAATGAAGACATTGGTGATTTAAAGGGATTCCCGGTTTAACCGGAAATTATATTAAGTTTTTTATTTTGTATGGAATTCCCTGTCTATTTTAAGATATACCCGTAGAACTCTTTTTTTTTGCGAGTTCACTGATATAAGGTTTGTTGCCTTTATTTTCAATAACTGCAGAGATATTGAACAAAAATACTAATAAATAATGGTTTTAATTAGTTTTATTGCCCAGTAATGCGTGACAACGAAACAATAAAAAACAAACAAGTAACAAACACAAATAACATCACTTGAGATAATGCTGAAAATGAGCATAATTACTTCTTGGCAATAAGGAAGTCTATGTACAAATTTTTCAGTCTCAATTCTTCTAAATTGTTTGGGCGTTCGGTATAAACTTTAAATTTTAAATGTCCCCAAAGAAAGAATTCCATAGGGTGCAGGTCCGGAGAAGGTTCAATAAAACCACCAATCCACCTGTTTGAATACATTTGGTTTATAAAATGCCGAACGTCCTGGTGAAATATCAAATATTATTACGTAATTTCCATTCCCCTTTAAATACTTAAAACTTTTTACGTTCAAATTGAACAACACAACACAACCAAGCACAATTATACGAAACTGTTTACGCTTCTCTCATTCTTCTATTTTCATGAGCTGCTAGCTAACAATTACGAAACATTATTATTCAATATCTGCAGAATTATTAAAAATAAAGGCATCAAAAAAGAGTTTTATCGGTATGTCTTAAAATATACAGGGCATTCCATTTAAAATAAAAATGTTGATGTCATTTTCGGACAAACCGAAACTCCTTTTAAACCGACAATACCTTCATTGTACCCGCCGTATATCGGAACCTTCATGTTGAAAATTTTGTTAAAATCGCGGTGGCCGTACTAGAAATATTTACATAGTTCCGTACTTTTGCTCAACGCTGTATAATATATGCTGCACATGAAAATTTATGAAAATTTTATGCAAACATTTTTCTGAAACTATGTGAATCATCTAGTATACAATTTGTTTCATGTTTGCGAATTTTTTAACAAGGGTTTTTTAATAATTGCGTGTGTATGATAATTGTATAACTTATAGGTCTTGCATCTTATGATTTCACGCATTAAAAATGTTTTTTCAAAGGCTGGGATAATGTTGTGTCTTAGGCTATCGTTTTTGCTTCGACTTTGACTTACGGTTTTATTAGCGTTTGTAACGCGGGCCTACCGCCACGATCCCATAGGCAACCCATACAGCACCCACACGCTCCCACGCTTAACCCAAGCGCACCCGCTACCGCTAGATGGCAGCCTCCGAGGCTCTCACTATAGATGTGAAAGTCAAGCTTACTTAAGTAGA